>PVJO010005708.1:0-95764 GCA_004026905.1 Hystrix cristata | reverse complement strand
CTCACCACGGAGGACCCGCCCATCACCCACGGGGGACCCGCCCCTCACCACGGGGGACACGCCCCTCACCACGGAGGACCCGGCCCCGCCCCTCACTCACAGGCGGGTCGCGCCCGAGGCGGCGCCCTGGGGGAGCGGGGACCGGGGAGCGGGGACCGGGGGGGGCGGGGCCGCATCGCCGCCGGTTCCCGCCGCCGCCGTCCCGCGGTCTCGGCCCCACGCTGTCCCCACGCTGTCGCACCGCGTGCCAGCGATGCGCCCCGCAGACCCGCACGAAGGGCCAGCATGGGGCCACCGCAGCCTCCCGTGAGGGCTCCGCGGGCGCCCGGGTGCGCGGAGCTCGCGGCGCGGCTCGCGACTGTTCCGCGGCGTGCCGAGGCGGGGGAGGGGGAGGGGGAGAAGGAGCACCCTGGGGCCGCGCTCAGTGCCGGGTGTGCCGCCAGCACGGAAGCGGCAGGCCGCGGAGCCTCGGCCCCCGCCGCGTGGCTGCACCGGGACGCTGGCGGCGTCGATGACGGACCTCGCCGGGGTGTGCGACTCACGGCAGCGCGCACGTCCCTGCAAGCGACACGCGTCCTGGAATGCTGACCTCGGTAGCCGGCTCGACTCCGCCGCGGGAGGCCGATCCGCACCTCGGTGACGGGAGAATCCCGACAGTGTGTGCAGTCGCACGGTGGAGTGTTACACAGCCACGGCAGTGAGTGTACTAAAGGCACATGCAGCTCTGTCGGTGAATATCACAGATACACAGTAGAAAGAAGCCACAGAGGAGAACATTTTGAATGATTTTATTGATGATGCTATAAATCTAGATTGTGGTTACCTTTTTTTTTTAGACAGGGTGTGACTATGTAGCTCAAGGTGGCCTGGAATTCATGGCTATCCTTCTGCCTCAGCCTCCTGAGTGCTGGGACTACAAGTATTTGCCACCAAGCCCAGTGTCTTGATATCATCTGAATATGGTTTGTCCTCTCTGAAATTCGTGTTAAAATTTTAGTTTTTGATACATGGTCTTTTTGTGTGTGTGTGCTGGGGATCAAACTCAGGACCTTGTGTTTGCTGGGCAAGCACTCTAACCACTGAGCTAAATCCCCAGCGATACATGATCTTAACATGTAGTTCAAATTGGCCCCAAATTCACAATCCTCCTGCCGCTTGTCATGTTGACATTTAATCCCCATCAGGAAAAACGGCATCAGGTGGGATAATTAGGAGCTAATTAGGGCTCTGCCCTACGGATTGGTCAGTTCGGTCATGTGACAGTGATCATGTGACAGTGGGTCTGCTGTAAGGGCTAACTGGGTCAGGTCTCTCTCCAGGAGGGGCCCTGGGCCACCTTGGAACTGTGCCCCGCCGAGAGGCCCTGACTGGATGCAGACGAAGAATCCTGAGCTGGAAGGGACTTCTCTGTGACTTGCTGAAGCGGTAGAGCAACAGGAAGTAGACTAAGACCTCACCTGCCCTCTGGGTGTAACCCGGAAGCTGTGCAAAGGCTTTATTTTGTTTTGTTTTGTTTCTGAGGCAGAGTCTCAGCGTGTAGTTCAGGCTGGCCTCGAACTCACTATGCAGCCGGGCTGGCCTCAGACTGCCGCAGCCTCCCAGTGCTGGGATTGCAGATGGGCAGCACCGTGTCTGGCCATGCAGAGGCTTTTGAGATGTGCTCTGTGACTTGGAATGTTTGCTGTTGACTTGGAAAAATCAGTCATCCAAAGCACCAGCTGGGCATTTTCTGCATGGTTTAACCTTTTTTTTTTTGTACTTGGGATTGAATCCAAGGGTTTGGCCCTGAGCTGTATCCTTGGCTCTTTTTTATTTTATTATGTTTTTTATTTTGAAGTGGGTCTCACTAAGCCGGTAAGCGGCCTTGGCTGGGTTGGAATTTGTGATTCTCCTGCCTCAGCCTACTAGAGTGTTGGGATTACAGACGTGCACCACTATGTCTGGTTTATATATTTTACTTTGAAAGGTTTATTTATTTATTTTTGGTTGCACTGGGGATTGAAATTGATGCTTTCACATTGAGTTACATCTCTAGTCCTTTTTGTTTTTGTAGCCTGGGCTACATAGTGAGACCTTGTATCAAAAAAAAAAAAAAAAGAATGAATAACATTCTTTTTTTTTTTTTTTTTTTGGTGCTGGGGATTGAACTTGGGTCCTTGTGCTTGCAAGGCAAGCACTCTAACCACTGAGCTAAATCCCCAGCCCGAATAACATTCATTTTATAACCACTCTATTAAGGGACTGGTAGGTACTTTGGAGACCTGAAAGATTTCTCTTCCCTAAAGGAGTTCATAATCTAGGAGGCACATAAACAACAAGGCATTGCTTGGGAACAGTCCTGAGTACGAAGCTAACAGATAGGCAAGTCCAAAGTACAGCATTTACCTTTGTTTTTGCCAGGGGATGCTGGGGATCGAACTCAGGGCCTTGCACTTGCTAGGCTCATGCTCTACCACTGAGCTAAATCCCAATAACTTTTTTTTTTCTTTTTTTGAGACAGACTCATGCTATGTAGTTGAGGCTGGCCTTGAAACCACTGTGTAGCTTGGGCTGGCTTCAAACTCATGGAGATCCTCCTGTCTCAGCCTCCTGAGTGCTGGGATTACAGATGCGCACCACCACGCCCGGCTTATATGCTTATTTTAGGAAGTGTTTCTTTGGTATCTTTTTTCCTTCTTAAATATTCATTTACAGCACTAATTATAGTGAGTAATAAACGAAGTCCCAGGGGCAAAGTAACTTCTTCAAGACTGTTCAGCAGTTCCTGAGCAGACCAGGCTACGAGCTGTGCTTCTTCCCTCCTGATGCCACCCCTGTGTTGTCACAGTCCTGCCACGGTGGAACACTGCTCAACCAGGAAGAAAGGATGACATAATATAGATTTTTGATGTTAAATTTATTTTAATTCTTAAATTCCGTTTTTTATGGGGAGGGGCTGGGATTGAGATCAGGGCCTTGAGCTTATTTTGAGGTTGATGGCTTGTTTTTTGAGACAGGGTCTTGCCCTGAGACTCAGATCCAGGCTGGCATTCAAATTCACAGTAACCCTCCTGCCTCAGTTTCCCGAGTGCTGGGATTACAGGCACGGATCTCCTCACCCAAATAAAATGTCGATTCTTGTAAGAAATGGTAGTCACAGTGGACTTAGTTTTGTCTTTATCTGATGATACAAAAAGTTCTGTGCTCCCTCTTGTTTTCCTGCCAATTTATACAATGAAAAAGTCTAGAATATAGAACACACTTTTGCTCCATTCTTTTGTGCCTTCTGGCTCAGAATCCTTTCATTCTACTGTGTACCAAGGAGAATTTTAACATATATATATCCACAAATATTTTGAGACAGGGCCTCACTAAAGTTGCTAAATTGTCTAGGTTGGGCTTTCTGCCTTAGCCTCCCAGACTGCCAGGATTAGAGGTGTGTGTCACTCTGCCTTATATCCACAAATATGTTTGTGCATGTGGTCGATCCACGCTCTATCTCCTTTTGGTTTTGGGATTTTACTAGTCATTTTGGTATGAACTCTGTGATGTCAAATGGAAAGACTAGCCCTTTTTTCCGGTGGGTGTGGAATGGCTCTATCATAAAGTATGTGTTTAACTCTCACCCACTATTCTGTAGCATCCATCTGCACCCAAAAACCCTCCTCTGTAGTCATCTGTCTCTTATGCTTTTTGTACTGTCGGGGATGGAAAACAGCAAACCCTATTTCCCCAGTGTCTTAGTCACTTTTCTCATTGCTGGGACAAAATACCCGACACCCAAAGTTAGGGGAGGAAAGGTTTATTTAGCTCACAATGTGTAGAGGTTTCAGTCCATAGTCAGCTGGATCCAAGGCAGGGGGGCCTGGCAGACAGGTAGAAGGCAGCAAGGTAAGCACAAGGAGCAAAAAGGGGTAAGCAAGCCTCTTTCTGTCCCTTCTACTTTATCCAGGCTGCCTGGCCTTTGGGTGGGCATCACTCCTGCCCTAAATCCTAGTGCCCTTAATCCTAGCATCACATCCTCGATCCCAGCAGAACCACGCCAAGCCAATCAGTGGACTAATTTAGTAATCACACAGTCCAGATCCAGCCCCACCTATGACCACATGAGTCTTTGAGGGATATCCAGACACAAACCATAACACCCAGTTTTCTTGCAGTGGGGGCTCTGGCTGTAAACTGTGATGGATCTATGCTCTGCTGAGACACCGGAACAGTGGAAGCCAGCCAGGGCCATTTCCTGGCTGCCCTCCCCTCAGGTTAGTCCCGCAGTCATGGGAGACCCTTGGCTTTGTCTGCAGCGGTGTCTGGGGCCGGGCACGCTTTCCACGCCTGCGGACCTCGGACCTCGCTGAGGTGATGTTAGGAATGGCGGCTGAGTCCAGGTGACAGGAGCGGTGTGTTCTTCCGCAGTCGCAGCCATCCAGTCTTGGTACCTCACTTTCTGGCAGGTGGTGGTGACTTTAGTAGTCTCCTCCATAGGGCCATTCCTGGACTATAATAGAGACTCTGTTCCTCTAGGACTCACGAGTCCGTAAGCACCCACGTCTCGGTATTAAAGCCTTTCCTGCACAAGGCGATTTTTTACTGCAACCCACCACGGCAGATATGACACTCACTGAGCAGTGGTGAGTATGCTGTCCCTTTGTCCTTCTCCCAGCCCTCTGCCCTGCCCCTGCCTTCTCTTTTCTTTCCATAAATTCCAAATGCAGGGTAAACTGTTGCTTTCCCCTCTGTTCCCAGAGAAAGGAAACTCCTGATTACCCATTTCAGTAGGGCAGGCAGCCAGGCTCTAGGAGGCTGAGGATTTTCCTAAGGCCCAAGATGCTTTCTGACTCGGTATTTTAAATTCTCACCAAGTGATCTGCCCCGAGCTGGCAGGATAGCTCAGTGTACAGCGCTTGCTTAGCAGCTGAAAACTCCTGGGTTTGACCCCCAACGTCATAAACAACAACAGATCACCATGTTGGGGGCCTTGGATGTGTGATTAGTAAGAAGAGGAGTCTATTTCTTCTTTTGAGTTGGTACTGAGGTAGGAATAGGGTGTGGCTTGACCTGGCTGGGAAGATGGATATGACCTTGGGGAGTGGCCTTGACCTGACATCACCCCGGGGCGCGAAATTCTAATCACCGCTCTTCTCACAGGATTGGGAAACTCTCAGGAGAACAGAATTCAGATAAATGTGAATGGCACCACGGAGCTTGCTCTCTTGCCCTCTTGCTCTCCTAACCCCTCTTTGCCCTCTGACCCCTAATCCATACTCCATCTTTAGCTGCCTTGCTTCCCACTCCTTTTTAGATTCTCTAATTGTGGCAGCGGCTGGTTATTTCATTCACCTGGCAAAACCAGTCTCCCCCTTGTTACTTAAATAAACCTCCTTAATGCCCTAAAATTTGCTTCTGCAATTCATTGCCCGCATGAATAAAGAACCTGGAAATATCCTCTCCAAAAGCCCCATACCTTCCTGCATCAGTACTGGGTTCTAGATAATCAGTCCCCTCACCCTGCCCCTGATAATTTCTGCTTTGGTTTATTGGGTATAATCAAACCTAAAATAATTTTGTATGCTTATTTAATTAATATGGGGGTGGGGATTTAGCTCAAGTGGTAGAGTGCTTGCCTAGCAAACATAAGGCCCCGAGTTCAATCCCCAACAACCCCTGTGAAAAAAAGAAGAGCAAAAAAACAGTATAGAAATAACATTAATACGAACAGAGTGCACTCTTTCTTAAACACTTCTTAAAATTCTGGAAAATGTTAACATCTCCCCCTTCTTGGTATAAGCAACATATACCTTACCATGCTTGAATTATTTATAGACTAGTACTAATCTGCCTATGATATTTTTCTTATTGCAAATAACAAATCTCCTGTTCCTCTTCTTGTTTCTAACTTAGCGATTTATACTAATGAGCAGTAGGGTACGCACTCCTGTAAGCCGTCTGACCTAGAAGATCCTAGAAAACCATAAAAAGATGGGTCCCTTTGGAGAAGTAAAAAATAACTTTTATAGAATCTTGAACAATATTTACCCTGCCCCTACACTGACTAAACCCAACCTCCTCCTTTATTTGCGACAGGTCTTGTTAAATTGTCCTTGGTGGTTATCAGGACTACCTTTTTTCCCCTTGGTTTTTGAGACAGAGTCTTGCTATGTAGTACAGATTGGCCTCGAACTCGAAGCGATCCTCCTGCCTCAGCCTCCCTCCTGAGTGCCAACCTTTATAAAGGTGTCCTCACTCTGGTTTGGCTCAGTTTAGCTGCTGACCACCTACCATGTATCCCACACTGCCTGGCACTGGACCTACCATAATAAAACTCTTCTTACCCAGGGAAGCCTCTGTATGTGTATAATGCTCTTCCCTCACACACTTTGGTACAGTTCTCTTCACCTCCACCCGCTTTCCAGTTCTTATGTGCATGATGTCGTTAAAGAGCTACCTGCTTGGAGACCATGGCCTATTGTCAATCTAACTTTCTGTGTGTGTGTGTGTGTGTGTGTGTGTGTGTGTGTGCGCGCGCGCGCGCGTGCTGGGGATCGAACTCAGGGCCTTGTGCTAAGGCAAGCACTCTAACCACTGAGCTAAATCCCCAGCAACCTAACTTTTTAATATTAGCGCCTCGGTGTTTGTCCTTCTCCGTAGGGAGGTTAATGCCCCGTCTTTCCTCAGCCTCCCTTGCTGCCTCGGGGCATCAGGGGACGGGAGTCGCAGCCAAGGATGCCGAGAGTCGAAGTGCACCCTGCGGGCGGGCACTCAGGTCTCGGCAGAGTAAACAGGAAGCCGCCAGTCCTCGCAGGAAGTGACCTGGTGCGGGCTGCGAAAGTGCAGCAGTCTTCCCTCAGCCCCTACTACCCTCATTTCCGGGTTTCCATCAGCGCAAGTCTCCCGGCAGTAAAGAGCCCGCCGGCTCTTCCCGGCACCCCCACTCCGCCCCCGGGAGTGGCCAATAGACCTTTCCCTTTTGCGTGGACATCTTTCAGGCTGCTTTGACATCACTGCCAACGTCAGCCAATCAGTAGCTAGGGGAGGAGGTACCAAAAAAAAAACCTCCACTTCCTCCCCAATGGCCACCCTCGCTGCGTCATTCCCTGATAGATTACCTACGCAGCCAATCAGTGAGCAAGGCTGGGCCCAGCCCACCCAAAGACCAGCCAATGAAAATGAAGGAGGGGGACTGGGGCGGAGAATGGAAAACTCGCCCCTCTTTTGGACAGGATTTGAAGAGGTGCGTCCGGAACCAGTGAAGTAGCGACTTTCTGCCTGCCGTCCTCGCATCCCTTACCGAACATCTCGCGGGCCCGGCTCTGCCCCACCTCAACCCCACCCCAAGATGGGGCCCAGGGCGCGCATCCCGCCAGCCAGCGTTCCGGGGAGCGCAGCCCCCTTCCTGAAGTCCTCCAGGAACACAAACCCGCGCCCAAGGCCGGAGCTTGGCGCGCCGCTTCCCGGCCGGCAGAGCGGGGCCCTCGGCCGCCGGCGCCAAGCTTTCCACTCAGCGCGGCTCTCCGCCTGGCCCCACGTTCCCGGGCCAGCCCCACACGGGGGTGGGCGGAGTCGCTGCCTGCTCCGCGCGGGCGCGGCCGATGCTTCTTAAGGTGGAACGGCGGCTGCCGGCGCCTCGGTGCCCCAGCCTCACACCCGCGCGGTGTCCGTCTCAAGAGGTCCTGGAGCCTGGATCCAGCCCTGTATTTTAGAGAATTAATCAGATCGGGTAGAGGATATAAAATTAACGTAGAGAACTTCAAATAATAAACAGCTATATAGCCGGGCATGGTGGCACTTGGGAGGCTGAAGCAGGATGATCGCCACGAGTTCGAGGCCAGCCTGGGCTACATGGTGAGTTCAAAGCCAGTCTGAACTACATAGCGAGGCCCTGCACCCCAAACCAAACAGCTATATAAAAGTAGTACAAACTATGCAGAGAACTTTTATTTTCGTGGTTCTAGGGATTGAACCTAAAACATCCC
The DNA here is from genome assembly GCA_004026905.1 of Hystrix cristata. Taxonomy (NCBI): domain Eukaryota; kingdom Metazoa; phylum Chordata; class Mammalia; order Rodentia; family Hystricidae; genus Hystrix; species Hystrix cristata. The sequence continues at coordinate 87,815 of PVJO010005708.1, read as the reverse complement.
GTCCTTCTTCTTCTTTTTTTTTTTTTTTTTGGTGCCGGGGATCGAACTCGGGACCTTGTGCTTGCCAGGCAAGCACTGTAACCACTGAGCTAAATCCCCAGCCCCCCGTCCTTCTTTATTTTACTTATTTTTATTTTGGGATGAGATCTCCCTAAATTACTAAATTGTCCAAGCTGGACTCTAACTTGAGATCTTCCTGCCTCAGCCTTCCAGAGCACTGGGATCACAGGCCTGCACCACCAAGCCCTGGCAGGACTTTTCCGCTTATGCTTTAGTCACTTCTGTTGTGTTCTATGCCTTACTCCTGGTATCACCTTTTTAGGATGGCAGAATTCTTCTGACAGGCAAATATGAGCCTGAATTTAGTCTGATAAGTATCCTAAATGAGTTGTTTGTATGTTGGCTTGGTCTCAAAGCAAAAGTCCTGTGTTTAGTGGTTGCAGATTACCTCCCATCCAGGAAGCAGGAAGAGTGGAGGTGGGACACTGCAGGGCCTGCGGTAGGCTCAGTTCAGTCTCCTCACTTGTGAGATGGGGGTGGAAACCCTGCTCTCTAGGGTGAATGTGAGCGCGGAGATGTGAAGAGTGCAAACATTCGGTAATTTTATATACACACAGCGTGTGATCATAATCTTTACACGGTCATTATGTTCCAGCATTTTAAACCATATTTTAAAAAAAACTCTCTTGTAAAATTTGAAATACATATAATATTTATTTTTGGCTTTTTTGAGACAGGGTCTTGATTTGTAGCTCAGGCTGGCCTTGAACTCGTGGCGTCCTCCTCCCTCAGCCTGCCAAGTGCATGGATTTCAGGTGCACATTACCACACCTGGTGGCATTTTTTTAAAATGTTGTAACAAGCAACATTTGGCAATCTTTTGTTATCTATAATTTTCTCCTCTATCACTTGACTATTTTGAGGCAGATTTCAAGCATTTCATGTCTAAGTCTCCAGTATCTACTGTTTAAAAAAATTCTTAATTCCATTCAGACATTTAAAAAATTTTTTGGGGGGAGTGCTGGGGCTCGAACTCAAGGCCTTGCACTTGCTAGGCAAGCACTCTACCGCTAAGCTAAATCTCCAATCCCTAAAATATAAACATTTTTTATACCACCATCTCAGTATTAAATTTTAACAACTGCCCCATATTTTTTCCAGTTGCTTTGGCCTCATCAGGATCCCCCCAAAGGTCCACATACGGTATTTGATGGACATGTCTTTTGATTCATATATATTGTGACTGGGCGACATGTCTTTTAAACTTCTTTTCATGTATAGGTTCCTTGTCTCTTACGTACTTAACTAAGAGCATTATGTGTATGAAATCATACAATCCCTGCACAACACTATTAAATAGGTACTACCATTATCCCTGCATGAAAGAGGATGAAATGAATTACAAGGCAGCTAAGTCATCACAGTTACTAAGTATCAAAACTGAGATTTGAGCCTTTGACTCTTATCCTCCATATTATGTTTCACATTATACCCTGGTTGTTGTTGTTGTTTGTTTGTTAGTTTTTTGGTGCCGGGGATTGAACTCGGGGCCTTGGGCTTGCAAGGCAAGCACTCTAACCACTGAGCTAAATCCCCAGCCCCTCCCGTTATACACTGGTCTTTAAAAAATAGTTCCAAAGGTGGGCTTCATGTCTGTAATCCCAGCACTTGGGAAACAGGCAGGAGGATCCCCACGAGTTCGAGGCCAGCCTGAATTACAGAACGAGACCCTATCTCGAAAAACCAAAACCACTTCCCACCAAAAAACCCCCAAAACTACTTACGTGCATTATGTGGCGATTTCGTGAATTTAGTCAGTATCTCTAAGTAACTGTGGAAACACTTGTGAAGTCCTGAGCCTTAACGTCTGAGGCATGATAAGCGTCATGTAATTAGATGTGCACATAAAGAAGTTACAGTAGCGTATATGAGCCAGAAGGCAAGACTTTATCCCGAGAATGTAGTTTTCTTTCCCGAGAATGTAGTTTTGAGCAATTAAAATATTAAATAAAAAATCTTTTTTGCCTTCATATTATTGTATGCGATAGAAAAATAGAAGCAGTTTGAGAGAAGTTTAACGAGCAGAGGACGACACACCGAGGCCCTGCGGCAGGATCTTCGTGGAGGCGAGCGCGGGGTGGCCCTGCCTGGCCGCAGATCATCCTGCCCCGCGGGGAGGACACACGCACCCTCACCGGGGACCAGCGGACCCACCAGCAGTCGCGTTTCGTATACTCTGCACACACGCACAGTTAGAAAGTCATGTCCCGTAACTTATCTCGTTCGGCGGTCGCAGGCCTGCGGGCCGGCCGCCCGAGCCTCCAGGTCTCCGGTTCGCGGCCCGCGACCCGGCAGGGCCGGCCCGGGGAGGGGACCCGCCCTCGGACGCCCCTCGCGGACGCCTCCTGCCCGCGCGGCGCTCGGGCCCGACGCCGGAGCCTCCGCGAACTCCGCGGAGCGCGGACGCCCGAGGGCGCCGGCCGAGCCCGCGCCGCGCTGCGCTCCCGGGCGCGGCGCCTCCTTAACCCGCGCGGGGGCGGCGCGGGGCGGGGCGCGGCCGGGGAGGAGCCGGGGCCTGCAGCGGAGCCGCGCCGAGCCCGACCCGGCCGAGCCCCGCGCCGCGTCCGCCTTGCCCTGACCGGGACCGCGGGAGCCGAGGGCGGCAGCGGGGAGGGCCGGGCGCCGGGCGGGAGCGCGCGGCCGGGCCTCGAGGGGGCGCTGCGGCGCGGAGCCGGGACGGGGCGGGCGCGCGGCCTCCGGACCCCGCCGCCCAGGCCGGCGCGGGGAGCGCGGGGCGCCGGGAACCCCGCCCGCGGCGCCGAGCGGAGGCGGGCGCGGGGCCGCGGCAGCCGGGGCGCGGGCGCGGGCGGCGACGGGACCCCCGCCTGGCCCGGGGGGCGGCGCGCGAGTAGAAGGGGGCGCCGCTTCCTGGAGGAAGCCGAGCGAGCGCGCCCCGGCCTCCGCCCTCCGGACACGCGCCGCCGACACCCGGGGAGCCGGGAGGCGGAGAGGGGGTCCTGCCCGCGGGGTGGGCGCCCTGACGCGCGGGAGCCCGGGGCGCGCTAGGGAGCGGGGCCCCGCGGGCTGCAGCCCTCCTGCGCCGGGCCGGCCCGCGCCCTCCACTTCCTCGGGCCTGGACGGCGGGCCGGGCCGAGCCCCGCCGCCCGCAGCGCCGGCACACGGCGAGCGCCCACCGCCCGCGAGAGACCCAGCTTGGGGGGGAGGGGGACTCCCCCAAGGGGGCGGAGACAGCTCCTGCCTGGGCGAGGCTCCGCCCCTCCGCCCCAGGGCGGCGGGCAGGGTGTGGGGGCTGTACCACCTCCCGCAGGTGGGACCTCCTTCTCCCCCTCCGCCTCCGCCCTCGGCCCCCCATCCTCAGGGGACCCGGTTCCCCTCGCCTGCTTGGGAGGCTCAGCCAAGTACGGGAGGAGCCACTGAGGATGAGACCTGTCACCAGCCTCTGAGGAGCGGACGTCCTCCCAGCCCAAACTCCGGTTCCAGGCAGTTTCCGCCCTTTGCTGGGGGAAACTTGGAGACAGGTTAGTGCTTTCCATCAGCGGGTGTCGGCTGGAACGGTGGATGTTGGGGTTCAGTGCCGAGGAAAGTCGTGATCCCTCAGTCTTCTGAGCAGTGTGTTCTGAAGCAGCTGCTGGATTCGAACCCACGTCTTCTGCGGAGACTGAGAAATGGGTTTCCTGGTGTCTGCAGACTGCAGGCTGAGGTTCATGGGAGGCCCTTAGGAAAGTGGATGTTTCTGTGCTGCAGACAAAGAGATGAGAGACGGCAGTTAGGTTTTCAGACTCCAGGCATCCCGCGGAATACAGTCGGTCGGTTGGGCAGAACCCACCTGACGCCCCCAGCAGCCGCCATCCCTGAGCCTTTTGGCCGAGCGCTGCCTCGCGGTGGCACCTGTCCTAGGGCGTGCTGGAGAAATCAGCGTGGTGTCCAGCAGCGGTGTCCTCCCCTCCTTGACATCCCTATTCCCGGCTGGATGTGTGCTTTGCCCCACGAGATCCACAGTTGAAAATAGGAATCCCACGTGTCCTCGGGTGCAGGTGGATGGGGAAGTGTCCCCTTCTGTCAGTTCCTCAGGAAAAAGCAGCTCCTGGATAGAGGACGGGGTTTGCTCCCTCCCAGTTTTGACCCCCGAGGAGCTTAGAGTTCCCTTCCAGAGCAGCATCACGCAATCTGATTGTCTGCCTTCTCGTTTCTTGTTCAGTTCTGGGTCTCTGGAGACTTGTATTTAGGTTTCCTGTCATGAGACAGGGAATCATCAAAAAGTTCAGAGTCTTCCAAACAGGCACAGAAAAGGTGCCAGGAGATCTCCTGGCTGGGCCGGGCTGTCTTTCAGCCCGAGGTCACTAGTGGGCACCTGCTTTCCTGCCTTGCGCAGGAAGGTGCTTTATCCTTGAGGGGTGTCAGACCCCACAGCACGCCCAGGGGACAGCGTCGTGTCTCCACAACAGGTGTCTGGGCTGCCCGATCCCAACGTCTGTTCCCTTGGTCCTGGCACATACCCGCTGGTGGCGGCCCGTAGGACAGGGTTCCACTCACAGATCTGTCTGCTGTGCTGTGGAACAAGTGTGTTTGTTTCTTAACTGAGGCGATTGTGGCTGCATCTCTGTGTTTTGGTGCCGGGGATCGAGATCAGGGCCTCGTGCTTCCTAGGCAAGCACTCTAACCACTGAGCTAAATCTCCTGCTCTCTGTGTTTTGTGTGAATGTATGTGCAGAGATCGGTGTGTTGTGCTAGTCAGACTTACTCTAGGTCCCTCAAGTTGTGTTTCTGTCACCCTCTTCGAGGACCTGGAGAAGAGGGTACTAAGGATGCCTGGCTGGGGTGAAAGACTTGGCCTCCCCGGCCACTGGGTCCCCTCACCCCAAGAAGCAGGCAGCCCAGTCTCAGGCCAGGACCACTTCTAGGACCAGGAAGACAGCTCCATCACCGAGACATCACCAATCTCCAAAGGATCCTGGACTCCTAAGTCTAGAACTGCTTCTCCTACTTTTAAAAGAATTGGTTCTGGTGGAACAACAGCCCCTTTCTTACAAAGGTCCTTTATAGGGTGCTGGAGCGCAGCTTCGGGATGGCTCAGGGTGAGCTTGTTGCAGCAGCTCCAGGTACGCTGTGGCTGTACTGCGGCCGGCCCTGCTGCACTGATGTCTCTGGCGCCCGGCTCTCAGGAATCCATTTGGAGCAGGTGGCTATTGAGTGGGGCTAACTGCTTTCCAGACCTCATCATATGATGACACCTCGTTGGCCTGAAAGATGAGATAGTATTTCCGCTGTTCCTTCATCCTTGGGGGTTTCCCAGTTTTAGCATTAGTTGGGACTGGGGTGATGCAACCTCCAAAGGAAAAGTTTGAGATGCCGACATCCTGAAAACCATCACAAACCATTGCAGGCTTGCTGTTTCTGCTCTGACCTCTGAGGTCTGCCTGTTTTCTGAGTTTTAAAGCTAATATTCTCTCTCTCTCTCTCTCTCTTTCTCGTGCTGGGGCTTACTGAACCTAAGACTTTGCACATGTGTTAACATACTCTGTATCACCGAGCCACAACCACAACCCACTAAATAATTCTTTTTCCCCATTCAAAATTAATGGCTACCCACAAGCAGCACTTACTAAGATATTGAAACAATCTTCACAAACTCTTGTAGGTAGTTACCATCTCTGTAGACAAAGAAGCGAAGACGCGAGGGGTGAAGTGCCTCGCCTGTCTCTGGTTTGTCAGCCTGTAGGTAGTGGGGCGGGGATGATATGACAGTACTTAGCCGCTGCCCTGTTAGTTTTGGGTACAGGGCAGGAAGTTAGCGCCCCTTAATGCCTGACTTTGGCACTACTCGGAGGAGGATTATGAGCTGTTCAGATAGAATGGGAAGGAAACTGTGCCGGTTCTGTTGGGTCTGAGAAGTCTCATGCAGGGATGGTCTTGCCTTGCCAAAGTGTCTTTCTGCTGTTTTTCTCTGTCTTACCCAGCACTGTCGTCCGCATTAGAAGTCCTGTGATGTGAGGGAGCCTGCCCTTTGGCTGCCTTTCCCAGTTTCTGTGGGTATTTCCTTTCGGGCTTCCAGCACGCACACAAGAATGTGGCCTGACTCAGGTTCTGCTCAAGCCTGGTGGCACGAGGCCCACCTGGGAGAGAGGTCAGGGAACTAGGTTGATTGGATCGAGAAGTGTTTGCCTTTCTAATAATAGCCGGAAGATTAGCCTTGTGCCATTATTTTGGGGAGCGTGGAATGCGTGGCAGCCGCCAGCTCATTAAGCTCCATTCCCTTTTCTCCGAGGATGAAGCTGTGGCTGGGCCGTGACTGTATTTCTTTTGCTGAAGAGGGAAACTGAGGCAGGAGGCCTTCCTCAGGGAGCGGGATGGGCCAGAGGAGGGTGGTGCTTGGGGAGAGGAGCACCCCTGTGGGCTTCTGGTAGCTGGGAAGATCAGACCCGTGGTCTCTGGAGGACCGAGCGGGAGGGTCCTAGAGAAAGGTGGAATTTAACTTTGGCCTCCTGGCCTGGTGCTGGGCTAAGGGTAGGGAAGGGCACATAATAAGCAGCAAAAGACCGAGAGAGCCTCTTCTGGGGCTTCATGGCGGTTGGCAGGTGCCACATGGGTTTGGTGAACCTTCTAAACACTTAAGCTCCTGTCCAGTGCTGAGAAGCCCTTACTATGGCCTGCCTGGGGATCTGGCACAGGAGGTAATAGGGCAGAGAGAGGCGAGCGTGGCTGTGCCTGCCTGGAGCCCCAGCTATTCAGGAGCTTGAGGCAAGATGATCACTTGAGTTCAAGGCCATCCTGGGCAACAGAGCAAGACCCAGGAGAGAGAGAGAGAGAGAAAGAGAGAGAGACAGGGAGAGAATAGAATCCAGGCCTCCCATTCTGGGGAGGACTCCACTGGGAAGCTGCTGGGTCCGTGTTACTGTTCACTGGGAAAACCTGGCTACGGGACTGCACTGTTGCTCGAGCTCCCTGCGATAGCCCGGCGTCGGGTGTTTTGATTTAGTGAAGTCCTAGAAGGTGTGTGGCTTCCTGGGATGATTATTTTCCAAGTTTCCATGGTTTCGAGCTCAGTGGAGGCAGTGGGATAAAAGGGAGGATGGTGGGGAGAGGAGCTAAGGGGAAACCTTTCGCGATGCTATTTATAACCAAGACCGCTTCCTCCCGTCAGGCAGCTCCCTGACCGCAGCCGGGTGTCCTGCCCCCAGTCCCGGGGGCTCAGAGGTGTTCCCCGCGGCTGTGTGCACTGGGTGTGTTGCTAGCTGGGAGTGCGCCCGGGCACGTGTGTGCACAGGCAGATTGCATGGGTGGGACTGGGGTGGGGCAGGGTGGTGGGTACGCTGACCCTTAGGGGAGAGGGTGGCAAGGACAGAAGCCAGCCAGCACCTGGAAGAGGTGTTGCGGCCCAGAGGGAAGGGGCGAGGACCAGTCCGGGACCCAGCTTTGACCCGCAGAACGTGTACGTCTGCGTCCGTGCACGTATCTGCTGTGGTTCAGGTGTCACCCGCGTCCCTGGGACGTTTCTGTCCGGGAGTTGCCCCAGCAGCCTGCCCGGCCCGCGGAGCCGCGCCGCCCTGGTGGGCCTGAGGATGACGTGCTGGTGGGATCTGGCAGCTGTGCAGGCGCAAACCTGTTAGGCAGCAAGTGCTCGGGGGCTGCTGGCATCGCCCTGAGTGACTGCCAGATGATACCTGGTGGCTCCGGCGACACAGCTGTCGCCCCGTCCTTCAGCCTCCCCACCTCGATGTCACCCTGGCCGCACCTCGCTGGCAGCGGGCGCGCAGCCCCGGGCGTGGGCGCCTGGCAGCTGGGACTCGCACGGAGGCGCAGGAGCCTGCGTGCCCGGCCGGGAAGGGAGGAGCGGGCGGGCGGGAGGGGAGCCGGCCTCAGCCCCAGAGCGGCTATTTTTAGCCGGCTCTCTGATTGTCACCGGTGGCGCACAGCTGGGCGTCTCCGCCGGAGAGGTGGGAGGACCCTGCCCATGACTCCTTCCTGGTGCGGTGTCAGTGGGCGGGAGCTTCGAGGTGCGAGGGCAGCTGTGCACTCGGATCTTTTCCTTCCGTGTGCGATTTTGCGCCTGTTGGGAATGGATGCCGTGTAGCTCATTGTTTTGTGTGTGCCCTGCTGTTTAGCAGTTTTATATCGTCCTTTGCTGGTTGCCATATAATTTATACCCGGATGGGTGTGTGGGTCTCCTGAGCACCCGTGTGTGGGCTAAAAGGCCGAGTGCTCCTGGAGTATCCGATATGAAGCATCTTCACCATTGTCGGGGTGGGCTTCCGCGGCGTGCACTCGTTTTTACCCCGACTGGTGTTTGGTACACGTACACGCGTGCTGCCTACCTGTGGATGTGCTGTGGCAATATAACGAATGTCAGGTAATTGGAGAACAGACTTCAGTTAAACTTACCTGCTCTCTAAGTGCAGTTTTTTCCTTTAAACTTATTCCTGCGGAGTTTGAAAGTATTGTGTTTTAGGGCTCCGAGGTGTGAGGTTTGATCTCTGGCCCTGCACGAGGGGAGAAACCTTGCAGCGGTGCTGTGCATTGAGAAGTAGCATAAGTGGCCATCCCTGCTCCACCTGGTGACAGAGTTGCTAGAGGATTCTGGGAACGCTGATTGAGCGCCATCCCTGTCGAGGATGCTCTTGGGAATGACAGTGGGAAGAAACTGCTTCTCTTAAACATTAGGAAGTAGCCCCCCCCCCTTTTCTCTCTCTGTCTCTCTCTTTCTCTCTGTACCGGGGATTGAACCCAGGGCCTTTGAACTGAGCTACACTTTCAGCCCTTTTTAGTTTTTGAGACAGGGTCTTGCTAAATTGCCCAGGCCGGGCTTGAACTTGTGATTGGGATCCTCCTGCCTCAGCTTCCCAGAGTGCTGGGATTTCGGGTGTACGCTGCTACATTGACAGGAATGGGAGTCCAGAGGGGCACTCATCTGTTCTCCTCTGCAGAGCCCAGAAGCACCATGGCTTCCGACCTCGAGAGCAGCCTCACCTCCATAGACTGGCTCCCCCAGCTGACCCTGCGGGCCACCATCGAGAAGCTGGGCAGCGCCTCGCAGACGGGGCCTCCGGGAGGCGGCCGCAAGGGCTCTCCGGGCTCACCCGCAGATCCCAGCGCCACCCTGAGCAAGGACGAGGCCGCGGTCCACCAGGACGGCAAGCCCCGATACAGCTACGCCACCCTCATCACCTACGCCATCAACTCTTCCCCAGCCAAGAAGATGACCCTGAGCGAGATCTACCGCTGGATCTGCGACAACTTCCCCTATTACAAGAACGCGGGCATCGGCTGGAAGGTGGGGCTGTGCCCTCAGTCTGCCTGGCGCTTCGGCTTTTCTTTCTTCCTGTAACCTGGTCCAGTTCACGCTGCCTCGTCTCAGTGATGTGCGAACTTAAAATTTTGTGCTTTGTTCTTTTTCGAAAGTTGAGCAGTTTTCATAAGGTTGATCAGGAAACTCTAAATGATGCCAAGCTGTTAAGTGTAGTTGCAGGGACGGCGGGATGCTGTTGATCGCACCCTCCTGTCTTCTGACTCCTTGGAAAGGATACTCAGTCATTTCACAGATACTTGTTGTTTCTCTACCGTGTTCAAGTCACCATTTAAGGCACCGTCTGCTCCCTTCCACCCAGAGGCAGGAAGCCCATCAAACTCCCATAACTTTGTTGCACACAGTCCTCATCTTTTCAAAATCTGAACACCAAGAAAAAATAAATATAATTAGGCCCTTTACCAACACCTGGTCCACCGGGCCAGTCACGAGCGCTTTAGTCCTTTGGCTAGAGATGAAGGGATGCCGGGCTCCTTCGCCAGGCTGACATTCTCTGGCTTTCAGGCCTGCAGCTCGTTTGCCAGTTGTCGAGCGGCAGTGGGGCTTCGCTGTTGCCATCGCACGCTGTAAAGCACCAGCTGACGTACGAACCAGACGCCAGGGTGCGACCTGGTGATGGCCCCCAGCTTCCCTCTATAAATGTGCCCTGCGGGACCACAGCCCGTGCGTGTACGCAACACTGTTTCTTTCCTCCCATGGTGACCGTTCGCTGGGCCATTGAGAATGTGGAGGTGATTTGTACCTTTGTTCACTCCTGACTTATATTTCCTTATAATTCACAAAAACAGTTTAAAAACTTTTTTTTTTTTTTTTGGTGCCGGGGATTGAACTCGGGGCCTTGTGCTTGCCAGGCAAGCACTCTAACCACTGGGCTAAATCCCCAGCCCTAAAAACATTATTTTTTTGGCTGCAGGCAGGGGAGGTTGAGGAGCTGAGCAGACAATGATGTGAAGCATTTGTATTCCTGGTATCAGCTGGATGGAAGGGTTGGAGAGCTGTATAATCAGCTCTGCACAAGCACAGTCACACTTGGCGCTCTCACCTCTCATAAATTTAGCTTCTGCATTTTTCTTGTGCCTTTGTCCTGATTTTTCATTTTTCTCTTCCTTTTTCTTTGTACCGGGGATTGAAACCCAAGGCCTTTGCACAGAGCTGTATTCTCAAACTGTTTTTTATTTTGAGTCAGGATCTTGCCAAGTGGCTAGTTGTCCAGGCTGGGCTTGGTCCTCCTGCCTCAGCCTCCCAGAATGCTGGGTTACAGGTGTGCCCCACCACGCCTGGCTCCTGGCTTCATTGACCTTGATTTCTGATACACAGTTCCCACACAGTAAGAGATGCCATATTTACCCGACACTTGAACCTCATTGTGTAATATGTTGGAATAATTGGAAATGTTGGCACAGTGCTTGCATCTGACTTGCTTCTCTGCTTCCCCAGAATTCCATTCGGCACAACCTTTCTCTCAACAAGTGTTTCCGGAAGGTTCCCAGACCTCGGGATGACCCTGGGAAGGTGAGATGGGGCTGCAGGGATCAGAGGAGCCTGGAGGAGAGCGAAGTGGCTGAGCACCAACGGCCACCCTAGAGAGGCGCTCATGTTAGTTAGAGAAGCATCTTTATTTTTCCTCAGAGGGAGAGCTTGGTTGTGAAGCTCGTGGGCTCCCACTGGGTGACTCAGGAAGATTGCGAAATCTTTTTTTCTTTTTCTTTTTTTTCTTGGTGCTGGGGATCGAACTCAGGACCTTGTGCTTGCGAGGCGAGCGCTCTAACCACTGAGCTAAATCCCTGGCCCCTTTTTAAAATTGAAATGTGTATGGTAAATTTGACTTTGAGGCCTCCTTTCTTTTGTGGCACTCTGTTTTTCCTAGATGTGAAAGGTTGACTTCATAAAATTCGTAGAAACTTTTCTGTAAAAAAATATGACAGTGCCACTCGCTGTCAGATGGGGACAGTGCTCCTCCGTCCCTCCAGGGGACGAGCGGCGCAGTCCCAGTCTGGCCTCAGCTCCGGGGGGAGGACGGCCGGAGCTCCTCAGCTCTCTGAAGGGCGCTGCAGAGTGACCGGCCATGTCTGAGTGTGGGAGAGAGCGTGGGCCGGTGTCCTCCTTGGGACACCGCACCGACCCATCGGCCCTCCCTCGCTCTGGCTTCCTCTCTCTCTTTCTATTAATTTGGCCACTCTGGGGATGGACGGGGCTTCGCACGTGCCGGGCCGATGCTCTGCTGCTGTGTCTCAGCGTGACCGCAGTGTCCTGTGGACATTTCGCTGCGTGTCTGTGTTTCCAGAGATGGCAGCTTCCGTAGGTGATGATTTTGTTCTCGGCGGGGCTGGGTTCTCCTCGCAGGGCTCTTACTGGACAATCGACACCTGCCCTGACATTTCCCGGAAGAGGAGGCACCCTCCGGATGATGACGTAAGTCCCCTCCTGCCTGTCCTCGCCTGGACACGCGGCCTTTTCCGGGAGAGGTGGATGCCAGCAGAGGGGAGGCCCAGGCTGGGCAGGGCGTCTCACAGCTCTCCCGGGCTTCTCTTCCTTCGCGCCCGCAGCTGTCCCAGGACTCGCCCGAGCAGGAGGCCAGCAAGAGCCCGCGGGGAGGCGTCCCGGGCGGCGGAGAGGCCTCGCTGCCTCCCGAGGGGAACCCGCAGGGCCCGCTCCAGAGCCCCGCATCTGTGGCCGCCTATAGCCAGGTAGGACGCGGGGCTGGGGGCGCAGCTGTGGCTCTGGATGCTGGCTGCGTGGGACGGAGTTTCTGCAGGATGTTAGGCAGATGGATGGGAAAGAAGGGGAATGAGAAAGAGGGCGAGCTGGGGAAGAAAGGGGAGAGGTAGAAAGAGGCAGAGAGGGAGAGGGGGAGAAAGGCAGAGCAGGACTGAGAGACATCAGGAAACAAGTGGAGAGAAGAGTCTCACAGCCAGAAAACTGAGAGGGGACGAAGGGTGTGGCGCAGCGTAGGCTAAGAAGAAATGGGGAATGATGGAGAAAGCAGCTAGATTCAGGTGAAGCGTCGATGACAAGGGGAACGTAGCCTGGTGTCACTGAACGGCTGGGAGAAGACAGAGCTGGGGACTCAGGAGGGCTGCGTCGCTTGCTCGGCTGGCCCACGGTCAGGCTTTTTCTTGCTGTCACAGGGCGCAGGGTCTGTGGATGGCGCAGCGGTGGCCGCAGGGGCTCCAGGGCGAGACAGCACCGAGGGTCCCCCTCCCCTCTACAGCACCAACCAGGACTTCAAGTTCTCCTACTCAGAGATCAACTTCCAGGACCTGAGCTGGTCCTTCCGCAACCTCTACAAGTCCATGCTGGAGAAATCCTCGTCCTCACAGCATGGTGAGCTGGTGTGGGGATGGGCGCGTGGACACCCGCAGCTGGGTGTCCGTGTCGTCTCTATCTGTATCAAGCTTCTTGCGGTCCTGGGACAGAAGCCGGGACCTTCACGCTGAGCCGTACCCCCAGCCAGGGGCTTGCTAAGTTGCCCTATCTTGGCTCAGACTTGCGATCTTCCTGCCTCGGCCTCTCAGAGTGCCGGGATTACAGGTGTGTGCCACCAGGTCCGGCTCGTCCTTGTATTTTTGAAGTAAGTGGTGAAGTCTTTTCTCTCCATTATTTCTAATTTTTTACACACACAGCGGTGGATAGTGGCAGAAGGACCTTGAATTGAAACTGGAATTGAACAGCTGGTTCAGGAGGCAACCGGTCCCTTTAGCTTCTGAGACACTCCTTTTAGCTTCGTCACTTCTGAGACAAATTGCAGGATTGTGCCATCCGTGTCCAAAGGCAGTCGCTTGTGTTTGTTTTTTGGTACTGGGACTCGAACCCAGGACCCCGTTCGGCCAGGAAAGTATTGTGCCCTGAGCTGGGTCCCCAGCCCAAGATCAGGGAAGTTGGGGCTGCAAGCACGTCGTTTAGAAGGTGACCACCAGGGGGCAGCAGTAGTATACTCTGCCCAAGAATTCCTGTTTCCTCCAAAGTTTATGTTCCATTCTTTTTTTTTTTTTTTGTGCTGGGGATCAAACTCAGGGCCTTGTGCTTGCAAGGCAAGCATTCTAACCACTGAGCTAAATCCCCAGCCCCTATGTTCCATTCTTTAGTGTATTTCTATTTGTTACTTTTTATTAGGAAAAATTTAAAGTAGTTGCCAAAATAGAGCAAAGAGTATAATAAACACCCAGGTTTCCGTTACCTAACAGTTAACAACATTTTTAAAAAGTTGTTTTATTTACGGCCCAGCTTTTTTGGAAATTGGAATAATTTAATGCAGCTCTCCAACATCGTATCAGTCACCCACAAATACAATTTCTTTTCTTTTTTTCCTTATGGTGCTGGAGATCGAACCTAGAACCTCACTCTACCACTCAGCTATACTCCCAGTCCTTTACAGTTTTTGAATTTGAGAGGGCTAGGTTGCCCAAGCTGACCTCAGATTTGGGATACTCCTGCCTCAGCCTCCCACATAGTGATTACAGATTTATGCCACCATATGCCTTGCTTAATGATATGTTAGTTATCTTCCATGCCATTATCTCTCCTAATGCAGTTAATATTATGGACAGCTAGTATGTTATCCATTTGCAAATTTCCATAATTATAATTTGAAAATGACTTAAAGGAGCTGGGCATGGTGGTGCACGCCTGTAGTCCTAGCACTCAGGAGGCTGAGGCAACAGGATCGCCATGAGTTCAAGGCCAGCCTGGGCTCCATTGGGAGTTCAAGGTCAGCCTGAACTATATAGTGAGACCCTGTCTCCAAAAAAGAAAAGAAAATAAAGTGACTTCAAAGAGATTGTCTGGTTTCGCTTTCTGCAATCCCTGCACTATTTATTTTCTTATTTGTTTATTGTGGTATTATTCTTTTTTTTTCTTTTTTTTTTTTGATTCCGGGGATTGAACTCAGGGCCTTGCATGTTATGGGTTATTGAACTCAGGGCCTTCACACTGACCTACATCCTTTGCCCTTTTTTGTTTTTTTGAGACAAGGTCTTGCTAGTTGCCTGGGCTGGGATCAAGCTTATGATCCTCCTGCTTTAGCCGCCAAGAATGCTGGGATTACAAGTGTGCATTAACACACCCAGTCATGCAATTTCTATACCTGTTTATTTTATTTATTTTTTGGTTTTTGAGACGGTCTCGCCATGTAGTTCAGGCTGCCCTCGAGGTCACTATGTAGCTCAGGCTGGCCTCGAACTCACGGGGCCTCTGCTTCCCAACTGCTGGGACTGTAGGTGTGTGTCACACCGGCTCTGCCTTTATATTAAGTGGTGCTGGGGATGGAACCTAGGGCCTTGCGCTTGCTAGGCAAACATCTACTACTAAACTGTATCCCCAAACCAGCTTTGTTTTATGTATAATTTACTTACACCTGCTATCTGATTTCTTCGGACACTGAGACCCCAGGTCTGCACCCAAATCCCTCAGGAGTAGCATAGAAACGTATAGCTTTTAACTAAAGTTCAGCGGTCACCACACTGTAAAGGCCCTCCCATGACGGGTTTCCACCTGCTGTCTCCCAGGAGGGCCGTGGGGAGCCTGGTCGTCCCAGGACACTTACCCTTCTAACCCTACAGATCCTGTCTGAGGTCTCCTATCACAACCCAAAGTCCCGCTGAGCGAACGCACATGGCCTGAGTTGTTGTCTCCTTCCTCCCGGCTCCGCAGGCTTTTCGTCTCTCCTGGGGGACCTGCCCCCCTCCAACAACTACTACATGTACCAGCAGCAGCAGCCGCCACCTCAACAGCAGCAGCAGCCGCAGCCGCCTGCCCAGCAGTCGCAGCCACAGCAGCAGCAGGCGCCGGCCCAGGGCCCCCCAAGTGTAGGGGGTGCCCCGCCCCTGCACACCCCCAGTCCCGAGAGCTGTGCCCCGCCAGGGGGCAAGCAGGCCGGGGCCGAAGGCTATGGGCCGCCCCCTGTGCTGGCCATGCACGGAGCCCCGCTGCAGCACGGAGCCTACCACCCTCACCAGCACCACGCCCACTCGCACCCCGCGCAGCCGCCCCAGCAGCAGCAGCCGCAGGCCCAAGGCCAGGCGCCCATCAGCAGCCCGGGCTTCGGTGAGTGCGGGGAGAGCCGGAAGTTCATGGCGGCTCTTCCGGCCTCTGTCCCGGGAGCGCGCGCATGTCTCAGCAGGAGGAGGTTGCTCCCTAGAGCTGTGTGTTGTGGAATATTCGTGGATGAATTAGGATTGTTTTGCATCTTCTCCTGTGAGCCGGGCTGACTCCGAAGCTTAGAGAGCTGTAGGAGTCTCGAGTCTCCAAGGAGAGTGTGAAACCGTCTTGGCCGAGAAGCCGGGTGGGCGCCGGAAGCTCACCGGAAGCGAGCGGTCACTTCCGGCCTCACGCCCCGCCCTCTTCGCAGCCTTTCCTCCTGATTGGTGCTCCAACATTGACTCGTTGAAGGAGAGCTTCAAGATGGTGAATCGGCTCAACTGGTCCAGCATCGAGCAGTCACAGTTCTCCGGTGAGGGCTCACGGGGTGCTGTCCGGAGGGCCGCACGGCGAGGGACGCCGAGCGGGGGGAAAGACCCGGCAGCGGCAGGCTTCGCCGGACGAAGCTCGGAGACGGAGGATGTCGTTCTTTCCCCTCCGCATGACACAGGATGAGTCCTATTGATAGTATTTTTCAAATTAATTTAGATTTATTTTGCCTGAACTCCAAATACAGCAGTGGTTTGTCCTAGTCGGTATTGTCTTTGGGAGAGGGAATTCAGAAGCCCCCACCACTGTCGTGTAGTCGAGTCGTTGCTTGCTGACAGCGTGCCCGTAACTAACTCAGCCAGGCACTTTGAAAGATGTTTTAGTCGTCAGTAAGATGGAAACTCTAGTAAGAATCTGCTAAGGAACAGACAGAATGGGAGTTTGGAAGTGTGGTAACTTCTCCCTGTAAACCCGGGTCAGCAGAGGTGCGGGCGTCCACTGTGGTGGGCAGAGACGGGCGGGTCACCTGGGCCCTTCCTGCCTCTGCGCGCTCAGCCCTGCTCCCGCCCTGTTTGTAGAGCTCATGGAGAGTCTGCGACAGGCGGAGCAGAAGAACTGGACCCTCGACCAGCATCACATCGCCAATCTGTGTGACTCCCTCAACCACTTCCTCTCTCAGACGGGTCACATCCCCCCCCAGGGGGGCTCCCATCGGCCACCGGCCCCCGCCCGGATGCCCGACTCCTGCGCCCTCACCGGTGGCAAACAGGAGCCAGCCATGAACCAAGGTAGTGCACAGAGCAGGTTGCCAGGGAGGTGGGGACCATGATGGAAATGAAGGGCAAGAGAGACACAAGAGAAGTCATTCTGATGTCTGGCGATCCAAACTGAGCCATGGGACTGGTTGGTTAGCTGCGTCAACTGAAAAATTGTCCTGAAAAATGCCGAAGACATAGACCGTGCGATTCCTTTTTAGGCCTTGGCCTGGGAGAGCAGAATTGTGTAAGGAAAGGGAAGAAATTTGTTAGAGACCCTATTCTAAATTGTGTCTCTGTAATGCTTACCTGGATCCAGTCAGGTGTGTCAGACCAGGGCTGGGGATTTAGCTCAGTGGTTAGAGCCTTGAGTTCGATCCCCAGCACCAAAAAAAAAAAAAAAGAAAAAAAAAAGGAATGAGAGGTGGTCATGTGTCTCTATCTGTCGTGCTTCTAGTTTTGAGAGTTCACAAGTCTGGTGTCCATCCCTTTTTATCCTGCACGGCAAGGCCGATAGCATTTGCAGAACTTTATTCCTGTGGGAGCCTCAGAGCGAGGCAGGGAAGGGAGAAAGATGGAGAGAGGAAGGGTGCACATTCCTTGCCCTGCCCTGTTGGGAATGATGACCGCCCCTCAGTGACTCTTGTCTTGCTTTGGCAGTGAACTCCTACGGGCACCCACAAGCTCCCCATCTCTACCCTGGCCCATCACCAATGTACCCAATCCCCACCCAGGACTCAGCAGCATACAATCGCCCAGGTAAGAGCCCGGAGGCGAATTTCACCACCATACAAGTATTCTCCCTGCTGAGTTTTTCTTTCCTCTGACCTCAGCCTCTTTCTTTGCCCTCTTGCTCGGCCCTTCTGGAACAGAGCGAGCCATCACGATTCCCAGGGCTGGAGGAGGGGATGGGGTACTGACTATCGAGTTATATGTTCCATTCGGTCTTTCATTCATTCATTCATTCATTCATATTTGGTGTTGCTGGGACTTAAATCCAGGGCCTCACACATGCTAGGCAAGTTCTGTACAACTGAACCACACCTCCAACCTAGATTTATTTTTACTATTAAAATGTAATTGCAATAATGAGAGGAAGTAAAAGGATAAGTATAGACTGAAAATAGTCATGGGAAATTTATGTCTAGTTTTCAAGTCTAGATGGAAGATACACATAGACAAATAAAACAGATTCTCATCACTTGACCACTAGTGTCAGGGGCTTGGGATTGAACCATCTTTTTATTTTTTTAATATTTTGTGGTGCTGGGGATGGAGCCTGGGGCCTCACAGATTGAGGCACGTGCTGTCCCACTGAGCTACACACAGCCCACAACTAAGCTGTCTTTGACAGTGGGGGTGGGGGAGGGGCTAAAACACTGTATTGTCATGGTAAAAAATCCATGGAGCCTTCACATTTAAATACATTTAGAAAAGACACTATCATCATCCTATCTAACCACAAGTGTTTTCTATTTTTTGGATGACATCTGACTCTTTGACCATATAATATAAATATACTTTTCTATACTGCTATTTCATAAAATATTAGCCTTATATTTTATCATTATGACATAGTCCATCAGTGTAATTTATTTATTTATTTATTTATTTATTTATTTGCCATACCAGAGATTAAGCTCAGGGCCTTCACACTGAGCTACGTCCCCAGCCCTTTTAAAAATTTAATTTTTTAATTCATTCATTTATGTTTATTATCTTGTTTGTTTTTGAGACAGGGTCTTGCTATGTAATTCAGACTGGCCCTGAAGTCACTATGTATCCCAGGCTGGCCTCTAACTCAAGGTGGTCCTCCTGCCTCAGCCTCCTGAGTGCTGGGATTGCAGGTGTGCACCACCCTCCCTCAGCTTTTCATTTTTTATTTTAAGTTGCCCAGGCTAGGGTTGAACTTACAGAGCTCCTGCCTCAGCCTCCCAGTGTGTGCTGCCTTGTCCTGCTATAAGTACAATTTTTAACCGGAGAATAGTATTTTATTGCCATGGAGCCCAGTTTACTCTTGTGTATTTTATGAAGTCCTTCCAAAAGTGGTGGCCCACACAAAAATACCTCAAGGCTGATAAAGGAATAGCGTCACACAGCCTGCTTCGTGACGGTACTGCACCGAGCGCTGTGTGTGGGTTCACAGGCGGCTCTCACCCCGTCTCCTGTCGTCTTCCTCCCGACAGCACACCACATGGTCCCTCGGCCACCCGTCCCGCCTCCTGGTGCCAGTGAGGAGATCCCCGATGACTTCGACTGGGACTTGATCACTTAATGCATTGTTTGTGGACATCAGCCTGGGGCCTGGTGGTGAAGTCTGGCCGGGGAAGAGAGCGGCCCCAGCCTGTCCCCCCTCTGCCTGTACATAGATATATATATCCTCTTTGTTCTTTCTCTGTCAGAGAAGCCACCGCAAGATGCTGCCGAAGATAATCCCCTTTCCTGCCTCATTCTTCTCTCTTCCTTTCTGTTTTTCCCTTGTTCTTTTATTATTATTCTAATTATATTATTATTATTATTATTGGTTATATACTATCCTCCCTCTCTTGTCCCTACACCGTGGACCGAGTCTACACCTTGCTAATTTAAAATCAGGCTGGAAGATGAGGCCATGACAGCTGTAGAGGAAGGTTGCGGATTCTGGTTCACCTTTCTCTTGAGACCCTCGCCGCTAACTGCACCTTTCGGCACTCAGTTGTTTTTTCTGTTCTGGTTTGGGCCGGACAGAAAAGGTCACGTTACCAAGTAGAAGGGATCTAAAACTTTGCAGGTTTTTCTCAATGGTGCTAATTCTGTCCTCTGAGCTCGTCCTTGTCCCTTTGTACCTTCAGTCCTTACTTCTGACAGTCCTCATGCCCACGAGGGTGAGAGTAGATCCGGGTGGGATTCCCGCCTGGGCGGGCTGCCGTGTGCGGAGTGACCGTCAGACCAGCGTCCATCGGCTCCGCCCAGCCCGTCGCTAAGGAGCCTGGTTGGTCTCTGCCCCGACTCTGCTTCTGCGGTAGCCCAGGTGGACGATATTCAGCGTCGCTTCAGCTTCTTTGAGATGACTTCATTTTAACGATTTTGGCTTTTAAAAAAGAATTCTCTGAAAACTAACTGTGGCTCTTTCTTGCATTTACGTTGCCTTTCCCTATGCGGCATAGATTATTTTGCCCCCTCTAGTGGGCTGCCGAGATCTTCCTCCCCGTCTTACCTTCATCCTCCATTTTCTGGGATTCTCGAGAAAGAAAGAGTAAGCCTTTGTCGCTGTGAGTTTTGTCTCCTGCCCGACGTGGCGTGGGACTCTTCCCACCAGTCACTCAGAGTCACACCCGTGTTAGGGCTGTGAGGAGCGCGAGGGGAGGGAGCGTCTCATTCGCTTAACTGCACGGGCAGAGGCTTCTCTTGAAATGCAGATCCTGGGGCTTGACGCTTCCCAGGGGTGGAGGAAATTGGGCGAGGGGGGCGAATGGTGCCGCGGGAGGATAACGGCTGCGTCTCGCAGGTGTGGTGGCCACGATTCGTTGCTGCCGATGCTTCGTGTACCCTTAATGGTCACTGTTGAATTTGAGTTAGGAGAGGGAAGGACAATTTTACTTCCATTTTTATTTGACTAAATTAAACTGCAGGACAAAACGTGTGGAACGAGCAGGGCCACTCTCCGTGTGATGTCTGCTTCTCTTCTGCTCTTTGATTTCTCCACGATCTCCGAGCTGTCGGGCTTCCTTCTCTCTTGCTGTCCCCTCATCGCCCTCTTCCCTTCCTGGAAGGGGGCTCTGCGCGAGTTCATGGAAGACGTGCAGTGCGGCTGATGTGCAGGGGCAAGTAGGGCGGTTCACTAGAGAGCACTTTATTTCTTTGAAACCTTGTAAGAAAGACGGTGGGGGGTGCGAGTGGCTTGAGTCTCCCCCTGTGGTGGAGGGCACGTTGCGAAGCTGACACCTGTTTCCCACTGGGGAAAGGAGCCTTTCTGTGGGAGGTGGCAGAGCGCCTTTGCCCAGCACCCCCGTGTTAGGCACCTCTTCCTTATTCCCTCCATCGAGGTGTGTCCTACACACGAGACTCCCCCCTTGACAGATTAACCCTCCTCTTTTCTAAACCCCTTTCCTGCTCGGGCCCAGGCAGGGTGAAACAGGGTAGATGACATCGCGCACACAGGTAGCCCTCATTCCTCTGTGTCTTTCGAAAACGAGTCCCAGTAAGAGCGCTGGTAGCAGCCGTGGTAGTTGAAGTGTAGGGCTGGACCTGGAGACCATCTTCAGGCCTCCTGAGCTTGCAGGTCCTCTTGTCCATGCTCAGCCTCGCTGAACAGCGCAGGACAAAGCCGACTTTGTTTGGGCCTCGGTTTCCCCTCCCCTACATGAAATGGAAAGAATACTATTATTTCTGGTTGCTTCAGCCTCACTGGACAAGAAGTCTGGTCATTGTTATATTGGGTGATGTGTGCGAGATTGCAGGAGCTCACTGCTTGTAAGAGGAAAGAAGGGAGAAAGCTGAGGAGAGGACAAAGGAACAGTTATTAGGTAGCGATCCACCGTCCCAGCTTCCTCTCCATAACCCCCATGTTTCTGGTTTGGTGAGTCCTTCATCCACCCATAATGCTTTGCATTGGTGCAGGCTGGGAAGGGGGTGTATGGTCTCACAAGTTGTGTTGTTTTTTTGCATGCTTTCCTAATAAAAAAAAAAAAAGATTTTCAATTTTTATCTCACTTGTACTGGTCTCCAGTTTCTTCTTGCCAGGGCAGGAAAGGAGAAATGTGAAAGGATTTGGCTTTAGTTGGCCTTTCACCCGCTCCCACCTCCCCCCACCGGGTTTAATTAGTTGACCCTGGCTTTTGTCTTTGTGGTGAGAAAGGTGGTAAGAATTAAGTGCATGCCTGTCACATTAGTTCTTTCAAATGCTGTTAAATATAGTGTCCTTATTGGGGGAGGCAGTCACCCCTTACAGGTTGGTGGATGGATAGCCCCACCTTGCTTGCATTCTAGGATACAGTTTAAAAATTCAGGATGCTTCATTTTAGGGAGTTTTTTCCTTGTCTAGGACTTCCTGGAAAAGCAAGAATACAAATTAGTTATAGGTACTCACCAGAGTTGGTTTTTTTTTTTTTCTTCCCAGAAATGAGGGAAATCTGATTGGAGAAATTTCATCAGAACAAAATTCCAAAGCAACGAAAACTTGGAAAAGGAGTCCGGCAATGCCAGTTATTCATTGTACATTCAGGCTTCATAACCATGCCCTGACTGTGCACCCCGATACCTTATACATTACCCCCAAGAGTTCGGAACTTACACACCAGGTCTTGTGGGATACGTTTGGGTTCCCAGGAGCCTGGCTACTTCCTTTTGTAGAAAGTCTACATCACTACGAGGTCTATTTGCTGCGTAATTAAAGGTCGTGACACATTCGGAATGTCAAACGAAAGGATCCGTGAATCTCTGAATCTTGCAAGGGACCAAGGAATAATGCATTTATTCACATGAAATAGATAAGCAAATGAAATTCGGAAGGTAACCCTACAAATCTTACATCCTGTCAGACTGTGTTAGCTCATGGCCTACAGAATTCCTTGTGATTCAGAATTTTTCTGCTCACTTTCTCACCTCAACCGTTAAATAATAATGTCTTGCAAGTCTTAGAGAAACCTCATTTTCTGCTTTTTAGATTAAGTCACTTTTAGCTTATATGAGGCTATGTTGTAATATAGCAAGCCTGGAATTTTGAAGGTTTAACACAAGTATACACAGAAAAAGAAGGTGGCAGGACTTGGGTATTTTACAAATCAAAAAAAGTTTATTGTGACACTATTTACAAGCTAAGATAAGGAACTAGTCTAGATGCCCATCAGATGAGTGGAGAAGGAAAAGATGGTGTATATGAACCATGGAATACTATTCAGCTATACGGAAGAATGAAATCCTGTCATTTGCAGGAAAACAAGGAACCGGAGGACATTATGTTAAGTGAAATAAGCCACATGCAGAAAGACAAGTACTACATCCTGTCTTATATGCGGGAGTTTAAAACGGCCAACCTCAAAAGTAGGAGAGACTACTAGACGTTGGGAAGGGTAGGGGGTTGGATGTGATCAGTGTATGCTTATACGTATGTGGAAATACCACACTGTATACCACACCGTAATCAAAGCTAGAGTGCCCGTTACACACTTAGCCGGTCCACTCCCAGAGGTTTTGATTAGCAAGCCCGGGATGGGGCTCCTGTGTTTCTAACATTTCCCAGGGGATGTTGAGGCCGACAGTCCAGGCCTCACCGTGAGAACAGCTGGATGGTTTGTGGTTTCTTGTTACCGCATCCCTCATCCCTTTGCAAATATTCACCCCAGAACGTCTCAGGCGTGCTGCTTCGTGTTTTCACACGCTTGTACTGATGCTGTTTTTCTCTGAACAGTCTTTGGTTTGGGTACAGCTGGTGGACTTTGTGAGCTCCTCGCTGAAGGCCGCCTCCAGGATGCCCTTCACCGACTGCCGCGCGCGCTTCCTAACGTCTTTCCCCAAGAGGGCGTACAGGAAGGGGTTGAAGCAGCTGTTGGCCGACGCGAGAGCAATGGACACGCAGTCCCAGGACAGTAGAGCTTCCCCGAGGGGGCTGCCCAAGTTGGTAAACAACGTCAGGACTCCGAAAACGTGGTATGGAGTCCAGCAGACGAGAAAGACAGTCACTACTGTCAGGGCCACTCGCAGGGCTTTTGTCCGAGACTTGACGACTCGGACCCACCGCATTCGGAAGACAATGAGGGTGTAACAGGCCACCATGATAATCGTAGGCAGCAGGAAACCCACCACTAGTCTTGAGAAGGTCATCGCCACCAAAGGTGTTGGCCTTTGATGTTCATGTGTGAACAGGCCGAAATCATCATCCTGGAAGTCTTCTGACAGTTCAGGTGTGGATGCGTAGTATTGGGAAACAGTGGGGAAAAGATCCGAATCAGTGAAGAGAAAAGCATCAGAATGACCCAGTGTGTTAGTTCTGTTATCTCCCGCAGGCAGCCCGCCGAGGGTTGTGGGTGAGACCACGCTGGCAGCTTCACGCTGACTAGATAATGTTGCGGAATCCGTAGGGGACGACTCTCCAGCAGGTCTTTGAGATGTCTGGGAATAGAAGGGAGTGGTGACCAGCCCGGGAGGTTCTCGCGTTTGGAAAGGGGAAGGATCCGCTCTGTCTCCCATTTCTCCAGGCAGCGGAACAGCGGGGTCCAGAGTCCCGTAGTCCAGTCCATCTAGGTCGTAGGCGTAGTTGAAATAGTCAAATGGGCTGGGACCAAAATTGTATGTACAGATAGTGTGGTTGTCTACAGTGGATACTTCCCGGTACACAAACACAGGTATACACATTATGAAAGCCACCAGCCAAATACCTCCACAGATAACGCAGGCTGTTCTCACACTGCGATGATTCTGGCACCAGATTGGCTTGAGCACCATCAGACATCGGTCCAGGCTAATCGCGGTGAGCAGGAAAACGCTGGCAAACATGTTGAGGATGACGATGGAAGGGATGACCTTGCACAGGATCTCGCCGTAGGGCCAGTACCCGCGGAGGGCTAAGTGAGCTGCGGAGAAGGGCAGGGACAGACAGCAGAGGAAGTCTGCCAGGGTGAGGTGGAGAAACCAAACCGTGTTCACCGTGTGCTTCATCTTCAGCCCGGCCACCCACAGCACCAGCCCGTTGCCCGGCAACCCCAGAATGAAAGTGAGGCCAAGAATGGCCAGGGCCAGAATTGTTGGGGGTGCGTAGCCAGTTGTTAAAGGTAGATCCGTTGAGTTGGTCTCAGCAGAGAAAGACTCCATGGCTAAACTTCTGCAAAAAAGAGGAAAGAAAATGTGATGACGGACAGTGTCTTTGTAAAAATGAGTAGTCTTAGAATTTTAACTTTCCCGCATAATGACGTGGCATCACAAAGCTAAGAGGCCCTGAAAATGTTTTACTTTGCATTCCTTGACTTCATATGAGACCACACAAACACATGCTCTGAGAGACAATTTAAAATTCACTGAAGTGCCTTAAATGTGTATCAAAATAATAACTTCATTTGAAATCATACCAAAGTAAATTTCCCTTCTCTCTTGTACTTTCAATCTCTCATTTTCTACCGGTTCTTTTCCTCACCCAGTGTCCTCTATTAGAAATAAACAAATGAGCTGGGTGTGGTGGTGCATACCTGTAATTCCAGCACTCAAGAGGCTGAGGCAGGAGAATCAACTAGAGTTTGAGGCCAGCCTGGGGCCACAGAGTGAGTTCAAGGCCAGTCTGAACTACATAGCAGCACCCTGTCTCAAAAAACAAAAGAATACAAAAAATAAACAAATGAGCTAAATGAGAAAACAAATGAAAACTTCTATGGGGGTTGGTGCTCCCCAATTTGAGGTCACAAAAAGTTCACCACCACCTCAAATGACTTTTAAGTTTCCCCATTTTCATTTTTCTGAGGGCAGAAGGTCTGTGCGTTCTCTCCAGCGGACTTTCAAAGAACTTGATACGACAAGGGAGAGCGCAGACTCAGCCCCTTCGTGCTCACATTTCTGAAGAGCTTTTGATCTTCTTTGCATCAGCTTCTCCATCAACCAGCTTTTTTTTTCTTATTTGCATTGTGTAAGTGTAACCAGGGAAAGATAGTGTTATTACAATTTTAGTATATGTGCTGCCGAAGCGAGCACAGTGTTATTATTACAAAAGCAGAAAACATACATGGGAGGCATTGGGAAATACAGACAGGCCAAAACAAGAAAAGGAAAATTGTATGACCTCCAGTGATTACCACTGTAATAGCTTTTTTTTTTTTTTTTTTTTTTGGTGCTGGGCATCAAACTCAGAGCCTTGTGCTAAGGCAAGCACTCTAACCACTGAGCTAAATCCCCAGCCCCACCACTATAATTTCTTGATTTAATGCCTCTGGATCTTTTATCAGGTACATGTGTTTATATATGTATGTTTATTTCCTGTTAAACAAAATTAGATCATACCACACATGTTTTTAAGTTTTTAAATTATGGTAAAACATGAAAATTACTATCTTAATCATTTTTTTGGTTTTTTGAGGCAGGGTCTCACTATACAGTTGAGGCTGACCTTGAGCTCACTATGTAGCCCAGGCTGTTCTTGAGCTCATGGTGACCCTCCTGCCTCAGCCTCCCGAATGCTGTGATTATAGGCATTAACCATTTTTAATTGTGCAGTTCAGCAGTGTTTATTTTATTTTATTTTATTATTATTATTTTTTTTGGTACCGGGAATCGAACTCAGGGCCTCATGCTTGCGAGGCAAACACTCTAAGCACTGAGCTAAATCCCCAGCCCAGTAGTGTTTATTTTATGCACATTGTTGCGCAACTAATTTCTGAATTTCTCATCTTGCAAAATGGAAACTTTGTACTTATGAAACAATTCTGAGTTTTCTCCTCCCCACATACCCTGGCAACCACCATTCTACTTTCTGTTTCTATGAATCTGACCACGTATTTCATGTATGTGGAATTCTACAGTCTTCATTTTCTTGTGTTTGGCTTTTTTTCACTTAGCATAATGTCCATCGTGTTGGTGAATGTGCCAGAATTTCTTTCCTTCTTAAGGCTAATATTGCATTATATGTCTATACCCCGTTTTGCTTATCCAGTTCTTTGTCAGTGAAGATTTAGATTGCTTCCACCTTTGGCAATTGTGAACAATGAGTCTATGAAATGGGAGTCATTGCATGGTGTTTTATTCCTTTCTGTTTTCTGTAAGCGGGCTTTCATTACACAGTTCCCTCAGGAATATTAGGTTTTTATTCTACTATCTTCCAACTTTCCCCTAAATATCTGTTTTTGTTGTTGTTGTTTTATTTTTATTTTTTGGTACTAGGGATTGAACTCAGGGCCTTGTGCCTGTGAGGCAAGCAGTCTAACCACTGAGCTAAACCCCTAGCCCTCCCCCAAATATCTTCTACGACTGGTTTGTCCACAATGACATCCAATCTAGCCTCCAGGTGTTCTGTCCCTTAAGTTTCTTTTCTTTCCACTTTCTTTCTTAGTAGTATATGTCTGTGACACAGAATAATCACATTCCTCTGGGGGAACTGGTACATGTACACATTGCATCTTCTTTTTTTTTGTAAAGACAGTGTCTCACTATGTAGTTCAGGTTGAACTTGAACTCATTATATAGCCCAGGCTGGCTTTGAACTCGAGGCAATCCTCCTGCCTCAGCCTCCTGAGTGCTGGGATTACAGGTGTGTGTCACCCTACCCGGCTACATATGGCATCTTGATCTTTTTTTTTTTTTTGTGGGGGTTGCTGGGGAATTTTGATCATTTTTATTCCCCTTCCGTTATCCTTGAACTTTCTTTCCCCTACTTGCTCAGGTCCCCTTCCCAACTCCACAGAGTCCACCTCCCTGTTCTTCTTCCTCCCATCTCTCTTTTATTTTGCTTTTTAAATTATTTATATTCTGGGTTGCTCCTATGAGAGAAACCAGGCAACATTTAACCTTCTGTCTGATTTATTTCACTTACCGTCTCAAGATCCATCCACCAAGCATCTTAGTTTAATGTAGCTTCTCTTTTGCAAGAATGTTAGCCTCTTGGAAGCCTGTTCTGACCACTCACTTCTCACCCTTTGTCATGTGTGTTCTGATCCTGTCGCTCTGCTAAATTTGTTCTAGAAAATAAATCCAGACCTGTCTTCCTTCGGCTTCTCCTCCAGTCTGAGGTCTGCCATTTGATGCACAGCGTCCCTAACAGGCTTTTCTCTGGGCTGTGACGCGTCTCTCCCTAAGCCCACGTGCTCACTCCCAGAGCCGCTCGTCCTTCCCGGTAATGACATTTTCTCACCCTTGGTGAGTGCTGTTTATCTCTATCAGGAAATCGTCTCTTCGTCTTAGCTTCTTTTTTCCACGCTTAATCTCTACCTGTCGAAATTCTGCTTGTTCTTCGAGGTCAAGCTGAAATATTATAGCTTCCTTGAACTATTCTCTGAAATAACCCCCCTCAGAAATTAATTCTTCAGCTTCTTAATTGGGTGTTTGTTATGCAGTGGCACATTTTGTCTTGTATTATAATGTAATCATCATTGTGGCTGTTTTATCTATCGTTCTACCTTAAATTTCACATAAGTCTTGTTCATAAATGGTTGTTTCCCAGAATTTAGCACAAGTGCCTTATATGACAAAGAGGCTAAGGAACACTTGAGTGGATGAATGCTCACTTTCAAGGTTGACTGTTTTCAACTAAATTTAAGATTCTAATTGCTGCCTACTTAACCTCTACCCAGACTGCTTCCTTAATTCTTTTGGCGTCCCTTCTAACTTCCTTAAATTGCGCTTTTCATTGGACAATGTTTCTTCTTATAGAGGCCCAGAATGTTTGAACATAGTTCTGCTGAGTTAAACAGATGTTGTCACAGGGTCTTGCACAATTAGCAGAAGTTAAAGTAACAAGTCAACAAAAATAAAAAAGGAGAAATGACCCTCATTGTCTTTTTTTGTGGCTGCTTCTACTCAAACAGTCAAGTCCTGGCAGGTCTGCTCTTTCCCCACAGCAGCTGGTAGCTGCCCTGATCTGCTGCAGCAGCCCGACACACAGATGCAGGCCGAGTGGGAAGACACCGAGCAGGATGGCCGCAGAGACTGCTGGGACCGAAAGAAAACTTAGCCTGGAATCCCAGCACTTTCTTTGGGAGGCTGAGGAAGGAGGGTGGCAAATTCCAGCCCAGCTTGGGCAACTCAGTGACTTAGTGAAACCCCGTCTCCAAAAAAATAAAAAAATTTACAAAATAAAAAAAAGGCCGGGATTGCAGCTCCGTTCAAGCACCCTGGGTTCAACCCCCAGCACCACCAAACAAAAACAAACGTGAAAACACAATCATCCTTCTTACTTTGCAGTTTTAAATGCTCTAACTCAGTAAATCAGACTTTTACAAAATTACAGCTAAGGAGATGCAGATACTAAGTCAATGATTTTTGAGCCAATACTTTTTTTACTGAAAACATCAGATAATGGGAAAACCTACAGCATTGCTAACAAAAAGTACTGTCCAGATGGAAGTAACAAAGGCTGAAAAGAACAAGATTCTGATATAAAAGAAACAGAATTATCTGTCATGAACTATATTTTAAGTAGTGATGGTATTTGTTTTAAAATGAAAAAATATCCCTGGCACACACACAAAAAAGGAAAAACAAATATGAGTCAGGAGTTTGAAGTCCTTCAGAGCAAGATCACTTTGTATTTCTCCAAATTCGGGCTGAAAAATATCTCTATGTTTAAAGATTAGTAGATACTTTAAAAAAAAAAAGACTTCAAACAGAACAACAACAACAAAAAAAAAACAAACAACAACAACAACAAAAAGACATTACTGAATTGGCCACCAGTAATTAAAAAGATAAATACAATTAAAATTAAAATTCATTTATGATACGCCAAAAAAAAAAAAGGACTGCAGAATCGAATGGAGGCAGTAGCAATAACAAATGGGCCAAAGAATAGAAGACAAACAAGAGGAAGTAGAATGGGAATTATATATATGTGTGTGTGGGTGTACGCAATGAACAATTTGAAAATCAAAACTGATGGGGGAAAGCTGAAATCAAGGAAAAGAAAGATCAACATTGTCACTTTAAGAGGAAGGAAACATGACATAAAATTCATTATCATTTCCAGAATGAAGATACTAAATGCAAAGACAATTAGAATGTCAACTTTTTTTTTTTTTTTTTTGGTGGTGCTGGGGATCAAACTCAGGCCCTTGTGCTTACAAGGCAAGCACTCTAATCACTGAGCTAAATCCCCAGCCCCAGAATGTCAAATTTTTAAAGCCAGAAAGGTGAACAGGAGGACAAGAGAACGAGAAGCAGCGATGGAATTGGAGAAATAGAAGATAACGACGTGACAGTTTTATCTATAATGTGCAAAGCAGGTTAAGCGCACGTCACCGGGTCAGCTTAAATTTTCTTACCAAAAAATGGAGCTGGGAGCCGGAGGCTTCTGCAGCGGTGCGGAGGCCTCCCCGGAGCCGGCCCGGTCCCCACCCTCAGCGCCGTGAAGTCATGTAGTGTGTCAGGGCAACTTGCTGAGCTCTGTCTTTCTTTGCTCCGTTTCCTAAAGTCAGCCTCTTGATCTCCGCCACTATCTGGTCTCAGAGGGAGAAGTTCTAAGTGAGTCATTTCTAAGTCATGTTGGTAGATAAGGAAAGTAGAACAGAAGCGGGAGGCTTTGCTCAGAGATGTTTTCAGGAGGACAGTCAGATGAAGGTGGCGGGACTCCCGTAATAAGCTCCTCATTTCATGGGTTTCACTTTAATTTTAGGAGTACAAACAAAGAAACTAACACTATGAGGTGAAAAGGTTGTGATGGGGAGAGGCTGGGGGAAGAAAGACCCACTTAATCTCAGATAATGTCTCTTGAATTCTTTTAATATTTTGTTTCTTTGGAGACAGGGTCTGGCTATGCAGCTCAGGCTGGCCTGGAACTCACAGTGATCCTCTTGCCTCAGCCTCCGGAGTGCTGGGATTATAGGAGTGCACCAAGCACCATGCCTGGCTTTAATGTTTGATATGTGTAAAAAGCACATATGCCATACCAAAATCAGGACTAATAGACAATCAAGTGGGAATATGCACACACACTCACGCACACACACTCACGCACACACACGCTGTTACACAACCCACACTTAGTATAGTACTAGAGGAGGGCCGAGTTTATGCTGGGCGAGCTGGGACAGTCTTGAGGTAGAAATGAGACTTCCGCGAAGTCTCCAGGGCGGCTCCAGGCGGAAGAGGGCAGCAGGGCAAGCGGCGGCAGAGGCCCTGGACTCCTGCAGGGTCAAAGGTTGCGCTTCGTGGAGGAGAGAGGAAGGCTGAGGATGATCCCTCTTACAGGATCCCTGCCACTCGTATCATGTTTTCACATATGTGCGATGAAATAAAGTGTATGTGGTCGAATGTATCCGAACACCGTCGTCCGTGATGCAGGCTCCTGTCCGCATTAAACCCGCTCGTCCCAAGAATCGAGTTGATTTGATTCCTTTTGTTTGCAGTCAAATCCTGCACTGAGAAATATTTCTGAGACAGGAAGACCGAAGAAAAAGTCAAGGGTTGGAGAGTGTTCATGCAGCTTTTTCTTTTCTTTCTTTCTTTCTTTTTTTTTTTTTTTTTTTTTTTTTTTTTTTTTTTTTTTTTTTGATGCTGGGGATCGAATTCATGGTCTTGCGCTTGTTAGGCAAGCGATCTAACCACTGAGCTAGATCCCCAGCCCCTCAGATATTAACCTAGCTGAAAGACCTCTACAATGAAAATTACATAACTGTGAAAAAGGAAATCCAGGAAGATATCAGAAAATGGAAAGATATCCCCTGTTCCTGGATAGGAGAACCAACAAAATCAAAATGGCTATACTTTCCAAACTGATATACCGATTTAATGTAATCCCAATCAAAACACCAAAGTCATTCCTCACAGAACTAAAGATCCTAAAATTCGTATGAAATCAGAAGAGACCTAGAATAGCAAAAGCAACGCTGGATAACAAATGCAAAGCAGGAGGCAACACAATCCCAGACTTGAACTTATACTGTAAAGCTACAGTGATTAAAACTGGCACAGAAACAGGCTTGTGGATCAATGGAACAGAAAAGAAGAAGCAGCAACAACCCCAGACACATACAGCTAGTTGATCTTTGATAAAGGGGCCAAAACATACTCTGGAGGAAAGACTGGCTCTTTAATAGAAGGGGCTGGGAAAATAGGATACCCAGATGCAGAAGACTGAGTGTAGACCCACATATTTCACAGTGTAGTAAACTAAAGCAAAGTGGATCAAAGATCTCAATGTCAAAGCAGAAACACCGAATTTTCTGGAAAATAAAATAGGTACAACTCTTGAAGACACAGGCATAGGAAAAGACTTTCTGAACAGAACCTCAATAGCACAAGAAATAATACCAAGAATCAACAAAAGGGATCATATCAGGTTGGGGATTTAGCTCAGGGGTTAGAGTGCTTGCCTAGCAAGTGCAAAGCCCTGAGTTCGATCCCTGGCACCAAAAAACACAAAACACAAACAAACAAAAAAGGGATTGTATCAAATTAAAAAGCTTCTGCAGAGCAAAGCAAACAACCAACAGAGTGAAGAGACAACAGACACAGAATGGGAAAAAAGCTTTGACAGCTACACCTTGGCAGAAGACTAACAGCAAGAATATATAAAGAACTCAAAAAACTTAGACCTCCCTCCAAAAATAAAAGACCTAATCAAAAAATGGGCATCTAAAATGAATAGACACTTGTCAAAAGAAGAAGTACAAATGGCCAGTAAAGACATGAAAAATACTCAACATCTGTGGCCATCAGAGAAATGCAAATTAAAAACTACGCTGAGGTATCATCTTACCCCAGAAAGAATGACTATCATCAAAAAAAATCTAGTAATAACAAGTGCTGGTGAGGATGCAGGGGAAAAGGAACTCTTTTACATCATTGGTAAATGTTTACATTGGGAATGTAAACCAGTTCAAATCTGTGTGAAGACTGCTCAAAACATTAAAAACAGAAATTCCAATTCACCCAGATAGCTCCCTTTTAGCTATTTTCCCCAAAGGGTGAAAAATCATCATATTACAGGAATACATGTATATCCATGTTTATAGCAGCACAATTTTTAGTAGCTAGGTCTTGGAAACAGAGTATATGTCCATCAACAGATGACTAGATAAGGGAAAGATGGTATGTATACACAATGGAGTACTACTGTGTTGTAAAAAAGAATAAACTTGAGTCATCTGTAGATAAATGGATGTACCTTGAGACCATGTTAAGTGAAGTAAATCAGACACAAAAATTTAAATATTGCATCGTTTTTCTTGTATGAGAAAGACAAAAAATATATAAATATACAAATAAAGTGCAAAATAGAAGAGAGATAAATAGGAAGTAGGGAGAAGTTCAAATACTTCCCCAAGTTACATATTTTATTGTTTTAAAAATATTTTAATATATGTGCTATTTTTTTCATTTATACTACTAGTTTATTTTAGATCATTGCAAGGAAAGTTTTGTGTCATTATCTGTTTTTTTCTTTTTCTCGTTTTTTTTTTTTTTTTTTTGGTGCCAGAATCGAACTCAGAGCCTTAGGGTTGGTAGGTGAGCACTTTAACCACTGAGCTAAATCCCTGGCCCTGCTTGTTTTTTCTAAGGATCTTTTTGCTCATGTCTTGTATTCTGAGTAACCACTTTGACGATAATGATACACAGTATATTAACTATTACTATTCTGTTATTATTTTGTTATGAAGTTTTATTTTTTCATAAAATAAAAAAATTAAGGTTTTCACTTCCCATTCCATTGCTAGAAGTAGCCATTTTGGTAGGTTAGTGCTCATTATTCCTGAATTTAAAAAAATATAGCATACTTTTCTTTTTTTTGGTCCTGGGCCTCAAACTCAGGGCCTTGTGCTTGCAAGGCCGACCACTGAGCTAAATCCCCAGCCCCTGCATGCATTTTTGAAAATCATAGTTTTGAATAAAAACAGGACTATAATTATGTGTGATTTTATGACTTGGTTTTTCATTTAGCACTATATCAGAACATGGCTGGGGATTTAGCTCAAGTGGTAGAGTGCTTGCCTAGCAAGCCCAGGGCCCTGAGTTCCATCCCCAGCCCCCCCAAAAACAAAAAACACTATATTGGAACCTATTTCTACATCAATACATATAGTTCATCTACTTTTGCTTCTCTCCCCTCCAATATTTGGAACTACTGAAGAATGAATGTATCCAGAAAGCATACAAAAGATAGGATTACCATAGGCGTATATGTAAATATGTAAAATACATAGTATAAAAATAATCAGTTTTGGGGCTGGGATTTAGCTCAGTGGTAGAGTGCTTGCCCTGCAAGCACAAGGCCCTGAGCTCGATCCCCAGCACCCCCTCAAAATCCATTTCTAGCCAGGCGTGGTGGCACATGCCTATAATCCCAGCCCTGGGGAGGCTGAAGCAGGAGGATCCGTACAATTTCAAGGCCAGCCTGGACTACATAGCAAGACCTTGTCTCAAATGAATAAAAAAATAAAAATAAATAAAATGAAAGATAGGAGTGTCCCGGTGGTGCCCAGGCTGACCTCAAATTTAGGACTTTCTGTCTCAGCCTCCAGAGCAGGTGGGATTTCACGTGCCCACAGGAGCATGCTACCAGGCCAGCTCAGGAAATTGCTTATTTTTTAAACTTTTTATTTTTTCAGTGCTGGGGATCAAATCAGGGTCTTACCCCATCCTCGGCAGGTGCCGCTGAACTATGGCCACAGCTCCGGGGAGCAGATTCTTGGAAACACCTTATAGCAGTGTTTCTGTTTTGGGAGGATTTCTCTCGCTTCTCAGGAAGTACTAGCTGTGCTGGGGTATAATGTGGGACAACTTTGGGGAATTTCCGTGGTTCACTTCCATTCTGTTCTGTTTTGAATATCCAAATATACATTTCTAAGCCGAGACCAGATGCTTTGGGAAAGAAAGAAATCTGGAATACATATTTTAAAGACAGCCATACTAAAACCTTTTGAGTCACTGATTACTTCTACATTGCCAATGGTAAGCATTTGTATGAAATAAAAATTTAACTCAGGGCTACAGTGCTCACCTAGCAAGCGCAAGGCTCTGAGTTCGATCCCCAGCAAAAAATTTTTAATAAAAATTAAAAATATTTTTTGAAGTAAAAATTTTAGAAGCAGTATCTTTAGCCTGTTATGTCTGAGAGAATTAAAAATAATGATAAAGTTACTGTTCTTAAGGACTTCATACACAAGGATTAAGCGTGCATGAAATAATCCACACTCTAAATTCAAATAACTAAGTACAAAAACTGGATGACTCTGACAAATACTACGGATCATCAGCAAAGGGCAAGACTGATGAGGATGAAAATTAGCTGGAAAAATTTCATGGAAAAAAAGATTCTCGAGGTGAAAAGAATAGCTGACCAGGAATTTGGAGTCCTGGATCTGACATCCGATTTGGGGAATAACTATTTGACCCTGGGCTGGGTGATTGACGTAGAAATTTTCGTTCTGTTTGAAGAGTCAGACTGGATGATCTTTAAGTCTGTTCTGTATGTAACAGTCTACCATCCTGTCACTTGCGCAGGGAAAGAGGAGTTCGAGCGGGCAGAGAGTTCCGTGCAGGTGCAGGGCGCAGGACAGTGGGGCGGGGGAGGGGAGGGTGTTCCGAGGACCTGCGGAAGGTAAGAGCGAGACGGGGTTTGGATCCCGGCTCGCCGCTTACTAACTGTGCGAGCGTGCACAAGTTACTCTAACCCCGTGCTTTCATTTCCTCACCCGCAAATCAAGAACCGTGTTGGATAGTGACACTCGGGCTCATCCTTCCTTCCCTCTGATGGAGACCCGGTACCTGTCCTAGACTTCTCTCTCGTGGGGGTCGAAACAGGCGGTACCAAGAGAGACTGGAAAGTGAAGAGACAGGGCCGTCACTGCATTGGATTCTGTAACTTAAATTTCGGCACGGAGATTGCAAGTCTGTTCTAAAAGTGTAAGAACCGGCTGAGAGTGTAGCTCAGGGGCAGAGCGCTTGCCTGCCTCTCTCTCTCACACACACAGTAAAAGAATATAAAAAAGACAGTTTTCAGTACAAGTAATAAAAGGAAAGGGGCCCCGCTGCAGCAGACGGCCCGCGGGCCCCTGCCGGGGGAGGTGGGCGTGGCAGGGCAGCGGCTGGCCGCCGCGGGGCTCCAGGTCTCCGCAGCAGCAGAAGCAGCAGCCGGATTCCCGGACTCCTGCCGAGTGTCAGGAAGCGCCCCCGGCCTCAAAGGCTGCGTGCCCATTCCAGGTTCTATTATTTTCCATTCTTCTCTTCCAATTCTAGGAATGCAGTTTGCCTGCCTCAGCCTCCCGAGTGCTGGGATTACAGGCTGCGCCACCACACCCAGTTTAAAAGCAGTTTAAATCAGTAATATACAAAAACACCATCTTCTCCTTCCATATTCCTTCATACCTTCCAAAACTTCTGTAACTAAGCCCGTGGTTTTTCCTTTTCTTCTTTCTTTCTTTCTTTCTTTTTTTTTTTTAAAGTCATGGTCTTGCTATGTAGTTCAGGCTGGCCTCGAACTTGCAGGAATCCTCCTGCCTCAGTCTACTAAATGCTGGGATTACAGGTGTGTGCCATCACACCCAGCTACAATGGTTTTAAATATCTGGGCTGGACAATGACCGATTCAGGGAATATTCACTCCCTACTCTGCAAGGTTTTGAGGAACAAATTCACTAATATGTGCAAAGCTCTGAACACAGTGCCAGTGTGCAGGCACTCAGTGAATAGTGGCTATTATTATGTGAAAAACTTATATTAATTCCAGTTGTTTAATAGATCAAAACCATTGTCTTACCTGGGACATGTAGCAAAATTTTGCAGAATGTTCCTTTTCTAGTTTTTTTTTTTTTTTTTTTTTTTTGACGCTGGGGATCGAACTGAGGGTGTTGTGCTTGTAGGCAAGCACTCTAACCACTGAGCTAATCTCCAGCCCCTCTCTTGGTGTTAAATTGCATCTTTTTAGTCAAACTAAACGCTAGCTCGTGACCCTCAGGGGTATCGCTCCACTAGATGTTTCCTCTCCACAGTGCAACTGCCTGATTCTTTACATAGTTATCACAAGACTAAGTAGGAACACAAACTGAAGAACAAAGCTGCCCAGCAATTAAAATAATTCAGTGGAAAAGTTTTCACAAAACAAAAAGTGTTATCACAACAACAAATATTGGAGACACTTACGTGAGGATCCTGAAAGAAGCCAGTCTGATAAGTCAGCCAAATCTGAGAAATATTTTTTTTTTTTTGAGACAGGGTCTGGCTATGCAGCAGGCTGGCCTTGAACTCACTATGTATGTAGCCCAGGCTGGCCTCAAACTTGTGGCTATCTTCCTGCCTCAGCCTCCTGCAAATCTGAGGAATTTAAAGACAATTTATTTATTTACTTTGGTTTTTTGAGAGGGGGTCATGCTTTGTAGTTCAGGCTGGCCTTGAACTTACTATGTAGCCCAGGCTGTTCTGGAACTTGCAGAGATCCTCCTGCCTCAGCCCCCTGAGTGCTGGGATTACAGGCATGTACCACCATGCCCAGTTAAAAGACAGTTTAATAGATGTTCTGCTGGTTTTTTGGTTATTGACTTTTCTATTGTACTACGTATCTAGAGCAGCCAGGGAGGGAAGGATGAAGGGGAAGCAACCCGAGTACAGGCACATTTCTTTAACACCATCTGTGACTTTAGTTCCATGAAGCAAAAGTGGACAAGGGAACAAGTCTTCAGTTTGTGTTCAGTGAGAAGCTAAAGGGACTTATTATTTTATTTTTGAAGGTGGGGACAGGAGAGAAGACTACTGGAGACAACTGGCTCTCATAAATATAGGCCGAGATAATTTTGGAGTTAGTTAGATATCTTATTTGTGCATTATTTGGAAAATGACAATTGTATTTTAGAATCATGTTCTCTTGTATATCTTCTGAAATACTAAAACATCAGTGCATCAGTTTTTAAATGATCCAGACAAACATGGTAATTCTTACTCCAAGTGTTAGAATTATTGATCATACTTCTACATTGAGGCCCACTTACCAGGCACTGGGCTCGGCACTTCACCATCTGTGTGTTATTTAGCTCTTACAACGCCGCGATGATGAGAAAGACGCCTCACTGTCAAGAATACTGAGGTGCGAAGAAGCTACAGGGCTGCCCAAGTTCACACCGCTGTGGAAACCACAGACCTCGAAGCAGAGTGCAGGTCTCTGAAGCTCAGACGTGGCCACCCCGCTGCCCTGTGAGGGTAACACAGTCCTTTCTCTCATTGCTCTAGGGAATTACGTTCTACAAGGTCACTGGGGTCGATGAGTTGACCAACGCTGATCAGTGCTCCTAAGGGAAATACAGAGTCGGATTCCTTTGAGCAGTGCAACTGCCTGATTCTTTACATAGTTATCACAAGACTAAGTAGGAACGCAACTGCCTGATTCTTTACATAGTTATCACAAGACTAAGTAGGAACACTGTGTGTTTGTCAAATGATATCTAACCTTGTACTATGTGTCTTCTGTTTGAAGATACCTTATTTATTAATATTTGCCTTCCTTAACACAGTACTATGTCTCACGGTGGACTGATGGATTTCCCTGCAAGCTACATCACAGCAGCCCTCTTGTGCTTAGGGACACTAGACAGTACCTGGGGCCTTTGCTTGGGGCCCATTTTAAATATGGTAAAGTGGGCCGGGTGGTGCATGTCTATAACCCCAGCCCCGGGAGACTGAGGCAGGAAGATTGCAAGTTTGAGCCGAGCCTGGGCAATTTAGAAAGTTAGTGACTTAGTGGAATCCTCTCTCAACATAAAAAAGGGCTGAGGATGTAGCTCCGTGTACTGGGAGAAAAAAAAAAGAAAAGATGAAATTCAACAAAAATTGCAACAATGGTGGCGCTGAACAGATGATGAAATTGACACTTGCTTATAGTATGAAACAAGAAACCAGAGTCACCTCGTCACTCTTTCAGCCTTATCTGGGTTACTTGTATGTACAGTGATTCCAATTTTTTCCACTCTTTGCTTGTCCAAGAATGATCATGAAAAACTCGAATATTGATTTTAAATTTACAGATGAACTTTAACAAGTAGATGCTTTGCAAATATGGAATTCACAAATAATGAAGCTCTCATGTAACTAATATGACTTTTGTCTGCCCATTTTATGAAGTTATTAAAGGAAAAGGAACAAATGATCGGTGCAGAATTACACACTGCTCGAAGACCTGGGTTTGGAGATACAGTTGTCCTCGGCTCACAAACTTAATTTGTTCTATGATTTGGGAAAAGATGGCCACGTTCATGTTTGTGTTTGTGTGGGAAAGATGGCTGTGGTCATGTTTATCACCGGATGCACAGTTTGAGAACAAAAACAAAATTTTGCCAAATGCTTCTGTTTGCGAACCAGACTGTTTGCAAACAAAAGTGCTGGTGCACCGAGGTACCACTATAATCAGATCTGTCTGCCACGTACAACTGTTGACAAATTAATCACAGTGTATCAGTTTCTTCACCTGTCAAATGGGCATAATAATAATGGTAGTACACACCTCATGTGAGGATTAATGTTATAATACGCCTAAGTATATAGAATAGTACTCAGTACTTAATAATTGTTAGTCATTACTATAATTCAGCTGTAGGCACAGGAATACTAAGAATTTACGCAAACATTTAAATATGAGTTACAGGCAGCTGGTGTCTTGGTATCAAAAATTTAGGGCTTTATACTTACCTGGCAGGGGAGATACCATGATCACGAAGGTGGTTTTCCCAGCGCAAGGCTTATCCATTGCACTCCGGATGTGCTGACCCTTGCGATTTCCCCAAATGTGGAAAACTTGACTGCATAATTTGTGGTAGTGGGGGACTGAGTTCGCGCTTTCCCCTAAAAAAAAAAAAAATTTAGGGTTTTCCTTTCCTGATTCTTACATATTAGCAGAACGATTATGGACATTTCTCAACATACTTTTTTTTTTTAATATAAATGGGAATATTACTACTTAGTAGGGAAAAACATTGTGAGAGAGGTTGGGGATTTAGCTCAAGTGGTACAGCACTTGTCTAGCAAGCGCAAGGCTCTGAGTTCGATCTCCAGCATCCCCCCCAAAAATGTGAGAAATAAAGGCGAAGGTATATGTGAAAGTATTTTTTGTTTATATAGGGGTGCAATGTAAACATTAGATAATATGATCATTATTATTACTATTCAGAATGTTTATTGTTGAAATCAATACCAGGTAACTTAGCTCATTGTATCCCCTTTTGAGTTGTATTCTGTGGTATGTCATGCATTTGGAAGAGCATATATAATTTTGTACCTTACGAAAATAATATTTTCTGTGTTAAAATCAGCTTTCTGTTGCTGTGATATATATGATGAGAACAACTTAAAAAGCAGAAAGGTATATTTTTGCTCATGGTTTCAGAGGTTTTAGTCCATGGTTAGCTGGCTCCATTATATTGGGCTGGAGATGAAGCAGAACATCATGGTAGAAGGTCAAGGCACAGGAAAGCTGCTCACCTCATTGCAGCCAGGAAACACGTTTACAAACAGAAATCCAGGAAGGTGCTGGGGACAAAATATCCTTCAAAGCAATGCTCCCAGTGACCCACCAGACCCCATCCCCTGATAGGCCCAGTGAGCTATGGACTCACAGATGGATTAATCTATTGATAATGTTAGTGTCCTCATGATCCAGGCCCCTTCCAAAAGTCCACCAGGTGGTCACCAATCCTTCAACATAATGAGGCTTTGGGTCATTACATAACAACCGTATCACCACCCATGAGATCAGCACTCTTTCAGAACTAGCACGCTTCTAGCTTCTCTCAAATGCCCTTTTTGATTTTCCTCCCAGACATCCCCCCACTAAGTAATCACAATTGGGAATCCTTTCTTTGTGTATCCTTTCTTTACATTTAAAAAATGGCTTCATCATCCAAGTATGTTTTCCAAGCTATACAATTTTGGGGGAGTAAGGACAGTTTAGGCATTATTTTTATGTACAGAAAACTCAAAAGTACATTTAGCAGAGTTCTGCACAGGTTCTTTAGCCTTTGCTTTTGCCAGCTCGGCAGTGTGAGTCACAGATTTTGGACCCAGGACACGGTCTCCCCTGGGACGGGGATCTCGTACTGTCACTGTGCTTGGTCCTGATAGCGCCTCTCACCGGTGTGGCCAGAGATCTTTGTCTTCCAAGATGACCTGTGAGAAGGCAAAGTGGTGCACGTCTTCCTGTGGACTAGGTGGCCCTGCTGAGTTAACTGACTGTGTCAATTTGAGTAAGAAACGCCCAACTAACGTTATCAGTTAGCTCTGGCCGAGGGGATTTACTGAAGACAGAAGACCCACCTGGGGTGTAAGTGACAGCGACCAGGAGGCTTGCTGCCTGGATGGAATAAAAGGCCTTCTCCTGGGTGACGCAGTAGGGGACTCACATCTGTGGCCGGTCAGGCAGGGACACAACCAGCTGGAAGAAGCATCAGCTGCAAAGTGTGTTTTGACCCAAAACAGTCATTTAGGAGCCACCTTGGTGCCCAAACTATACAATTTTAGATTTGTCTATTTTTGAACATTATACACACACTCTTTGTTGTTGTTGTTTTTGTGATACTGGGGATTGAATACAGGGTCTTTACCGAGCTGCACCCCACATTCGGGCCTTTTTTTAATCTTTTATTTTGAGACAGGGTCTTGCTAAGTCACTAAGTTGCCCAGGCTGGGTTTGAACTTGCGTTCCTTTTGGCTCAGCCTCCCAGAGTGCTGGGACCACATGTGTGAGTCTGTCACATGTGGCTAGATCAGTTTTTTTCCTCCCACTCAACACTATGTTTTTGTCATCTATCTTTGATGCGCATAGCAGGCTTTTCATTCATGTTCATTATTTATACTATCCCATTATGTATATAAATATGATTTATTTGATGGATTTGCATTATTCCCAATGTCTTGTTATTATAAATGATAAAAATATCAGTCAGTGCTTACTAAAGAAACAAATTTAATGCAAGATATTCAAATATATAAGAATTTACAAGATTGGCTTACAGTGGCCGCCTGCAGAGTCAGGTATGGAAGAGTGTGAAAGAGATCTGAAGGATCCAGTTGAAGGCCTGAAGCTCACTGTAGCGTCCCATGCAAATCCGCATCAGGAGGCCGAAGGGCCCGTGCGGGAAGCTGAAGGGTCTGTGCTGGAAACCAGGAGACAGTTTCTAAGGCAAAGGCAAAGACTGGGGTTCTTCTGAAGAAAAAGAAGCAAGCAAATTTCCGTCTTCATTTTCCTTTTATTCCACCCAAGCAGTGGTCTCCTGGTTGCTGTCACTCACACCCAGGGTGGGTCTTCTGTTTTCAGTAAATCTCCTCAGCCACACCCAGAACTGCTGACCCGATTTACTTAGGCATTTCTTACTCAAGTTGCCACAATCAGTTAACCATTACAATAAACAGTGTTGTAGTGAAGTTCTTACGCGTTTTTCTGGGGGTGTATTTTCAGGAGTCGCTTCACCTCGGTGGAGAATTCCTGAGTCAGCTGGTAGGAGCATATTTAACCTCACCAGGCACTGCCGAAGTCCTGCCGCTTCCGATTGCTCCACATCATTGGCAGTATTGACAAACAGAACATTTTTGACCATGCAGGGTCAGAAATGTCCTCTATGACTCTTCATGGAATAAGGACATTGCTCTGGAAATCAAAGATTTCCTTAACAAATCCTCCTGTAGGCTCAAACTAGAACCAGGAGTAGAAATTCCTTCAGCTCTTTCTGGATTTGTGTTTGATGGTCTAGTAGGAATGGGAGAGTCGGGGAGAAAAGCAGAGTTTTCCATTTTAGTGCCTGATCCTTCCAATTGCATCCAGCACCTGTCATATGCCTCACACCCTGTTCCGGAGTGGAGATTCCTGAAGGATGATCATGGCTGTGTACCTCCCTGGGGCCGAAGCATTATCCATGTTCTCTAGCTGTTCTTGCTTGGAGACTGAGAAGAGATAATTTCCTTAAATCATCAAGAGACAGAATCCTAACTCAGAAGTTCCCATTTGAAACATCGAGTGAGTGTCTCTGAGAGAGGCATAACTTTGCTTTTGCTTTTTAGGGAAGTAAGACATGATATGTTTTTCTATAAAAATTCTAAAAGGGGCTTTGAGCCTAAAGTCTATGGTGCTGGGACTCTGATTCTTTCCCTTCAGGTCATTGTCATTCAAACTACAAATAACTGATTGAACACCTAACACAAGCCAGGCACTATTCTAGGTGTTGAGGATACAGTAGTAGATACATCGAAGACAGAATTTATTGCTCCTCTGATTTAGAGACCATAAAATTTATAAGCTGGGCTGGTTTGACCTGACATAGCAGCTGCAGCGCAATCAGGGGGAGCTGGGAGTAGGGACCACTATGTTTAGGTCAATCCCTTTTACTATTTGGTGAAGACATTATGAAGTCATAGTAAGAGCTGGGCCTGGTGGTGTACTCTGGGAGGCTGAGACAGGAGGATTGCAAGTTAGAGCCTAGCCCAGGCAATTTACTAAGATTTAAGGAAAAAAAAAAAAAAACGAGTTGGGGATATAGTTCAGTGTGAAGGTCTTGGGTTCAATCCCAGTACTGAAAAAGTAAAAGACAAAACAAAACAAAACAAAAAAACCACAGTAAGACAAAGAGGAAATATCATGTTTTCAACCTTTAAAAATGTCCATTTTTTTGGTTGAGGATTTAGCTCAAGTGGTAGAGCGCTTGCCTAGCAAGCACAAGACCCTGAGTTTGATCCCCAGTACACATAAAAATGTTCATTTTTTTTCCAGATCCAATCCATGTTCTTTGTAAAAATCAAATGCAAGTGTGTATAAATAAATTAAAATTCTTTTTCTACTTCCTCTCCCGTGTCTCTCAGGAGGCTACTGCTACAAAATGCTTGGTGTGTATCCTTTCCTTATTTTTCTATGTGCATTTAAATCTGTGAATGTGTTGTGGATTTTTGAATATTACACATAACTTACTTTGAACAATATAAAAAAATTCTACAATTTGCCAGGCACAGTGTGGCCCATACCTTGTAATCCCAGTGGCTCAGGAGGATGAGACAGGAGGATTGCAAGTTCAAGGCCAGT
The DNA here is from genome assembly GCA_004026905.1 of Hystrix cristata. Taxonomy (NCBI): domain Eukaryota; kingdom Metazoa; phylum Chordata; class Mammalia; order Rodentia; family Hystricidae; genus Hystrix; species Hystrix cristata. Next base: position 44,683 of record PVJO010005708.1, on the reverse strand, counting down.
TTGGGCAATTTAGCAAGACCCTCTCTCCAAATGAAAAACGAAAAAGGGCTGGTGATGCAGTTTAACTTTAGGGTTCTGGGTTCATTCCTCAGGACAAAAAAAAAAAAAAAAGAATCCCCAAAACCTGCAGCTTACATATCACTCAGTAATTTGTCAGGTAATTTCTTCATTATTCATTTTTAAATTTTTACTCATTGGACTCCTCCATTTAATTATTATGAAAATTTAAAAAAGGACAAATATACAAAATAGCTGGGTGTGGCAGTGCACACCTGTAATCCCAGCACTCGGGAGGCTGAAGCAGGAGGATTGCTGGAAGTTCAAGTCCGGCCTGGGGCACACGGTGAGTTCAAGGCTGGCCTGGACTACATAATGAGACTCCGTCTGTCTCAAATAATCAAAATCAACAACAACAAAACAAAATAATATAGCTAAATATTAGCTTTAGAAAGTCGTAGCTAATCATCTTTATCAAGGAGTTAATATTTTGTTATATTTACTTTGGGAATTTTTTAAGGTTATAAGATATTGAAAGAGTATAAACCCTGCATACTTCTTTCTCATGATTTTTATATCCCTCTTTATTCAAAGTAATCACTTTTCTTTTTCTACATACTTTTATATTTTATATGTGTGCCACAAATATTTATTTTCATGTTTTAAAATCTGCAATTTATGAGTCCTATTATAAGAGTAACAGGGGCCGGGGATTTAGCTCAGTGGTTAGAGTGCTTGCCTAGCAAGCACAAGGCCCTGAGTTCAATCCTCAGCACTACAAAAACAAACAAACAAAAAACCAAACAAACACATATTATAAGAGTAACAGAATAGAAAATATCAAAGACTATCTCTTCCTTCCTTTTTTTTTTTTTTTTGTCCTGAGGCTTGAACTCATGGCATTGTGCTTGCTAGGGAAGCACTCTAACCACTGGGTTAAATCCCCAGCCCCCTTCCCCTTTTCATTTCCCAGAATGAACAGCCCTTGTTAAGTGTCTTGGCTGTAGTTCCATTTTTATGCCTCTGAAGCCTAAATATTTTACGTACCCCTCATTTTTGGGAGAGTGCTAGGAATTGAATCCAATGCCTTGTGCATGCTAGGCGAGTACTTTACCCCTGAGCTACACTCCCAAGAAGGCCTCATTTTTTATATAAATAACATATTATACTTTTCATTCTTTATCTTCTTTTTGTTCTTTTTTATTCTTTATCTTGCATTTTTATTTATTATTAGTGCATATAAAATTAATATTAACACATACAAAATTAATCTCAATTTTTAGCAGGCACATAGTACTTCATTCATAGATGTATCATAATTTATCAATCCCAGATCAGTAGACATTTAGACTATTTCAACTTTTACAAAAAATACTGCAGCAAATATTTTACATGTTTTTGCATACTTGGGGCAATCTCTTTATAGTAAATGAAAAAAGAGATGTTTGGCAAAAGTCACATATATAGTCCTTTGGGAGGGCTATTTAGGATTGAACCCAGGTCCTTTGCATGGAGCTACATCCCCAGCTGGCTTTTTATGTTTTATTTTGAGACAGTGTCTTGCGAAGTGTCTAAATTGCTCAGGGTGGGCGCAAACCTGGATCATCCTGTCTCAGCCCCCCAGAGTGTAAAGAGTACGGCATGTGTCAATGCGCTTGGCCTGCGTGTTCTTTTTGAAGCGCTACCTCCCACCCTTACTGCTGCGCTATGTCACCAACTATGTCAGGACGAATGATCATCACATCCAGGGTTCAAGTCTCTCACGTGTAAAATGCAAGATTTAAACGTACGATCACTCTAGTTAAGAAAAACCTGTAAACTCTGATTGAAATCTCTTTACACTTTTTATTATCACCGCATGGGTAGCAACTTCAAGATATAGAAAAATTATGCTTTAACAAGTGTCACTGATCGGTGTGTCCTGAGCAAAAGTAAGTGGGAATTCACAAACTGTGATAAATAACTTTCTGTATGTGGGTAAAGAAGACAGAGCTGGAAAGTATGTTATTAGTGGGGATAAGTTGAGAAAACTATGTCTAATTTTCATGTTTAAATTATACGTAAAAGTAATCAAGATTTGAGATGGGGGAGGCCTCCATTATTTCCAGCAAAGTTACTTTTGTTGAACTTGGTTGAGTCACATATAGTTGGAAAGTCACAAATAAGAGAAGACTGGGTTAGGGATTTAGCTCAAGTGGTATAGTGCTTGCCTAGCAAGAGCAAGGCCCTGAGTTCCATCCCCAGAACCCAAAAAAACCCCAAACCCCAAACAAAAAACCTCACAAAAACAAATAAGAGAAGATTGCCTGACTTTTAGCACAGTTGATCTAGACTCCCACTTGGATCACTGAACTGGGAGCCACCACCCTCCAGTGGCGGACCGAGAGTATCTTCACTGAGAAAGAAGAAACAGTTTCTTCCAGCAGGCTACAGTCATCATTTGCTTAACGACTGCAACAAAAAAATGTACAGAGTTATTACAATATTCTGGAAACTGTAGATGTTGGGAAAATACACAAGTTTCTTGCCCTGGAAAAGAGAAGTGGCAATACACAGATGAATGCAATGTGATGAGAGTTAAAACAGGTATAAAAATGTGGGATCATAGAGGAGACGATTATTTCCTGTAGGAAAATTGAGGAACACTTTTAGAGAAACTGATATTTAAATTAGAACTCAATGCGTCTTACCTAGGGATAAAAGAGAACAACATTTCAACCTGTGCAAATATGTCCAGCAGGAATAAACATGGTATAGTTGAAAAATTATGGCAATAGATCAGTTAACTAAGAGGACATTGTGGGACTGAGGAAGATGGTGTATTATTTCCGCTTATACGGAGATAATCATGCTTTTTTTTTTTTTTTCGACACAGGGTCCCACTGTGGAGTTCAGACTGGCCTTGAACTCACTACATAGCCCAGGCTGGTCCCAAACTCTCATTGATCCTACTGCCTCAGCCTCCCGAGTGCTGGGATTACAGGTGTGTGCCACCACGCCCGGCAGATTGCTGAAATTTTAAATGAAAGGTTGGAAGTCATAGAGGCAAAGCCGGACAAGGCCAGGACTTTATAATAAGTGAGGGCTAGATGGGCTGGGGATTTAGCTCAGTGGTTAGAGTGCTTGACTCTGAGCACAAGGCCCTGAGTTCGGTCCCTAGCACAAAGCACATAAAAAAAAAAAAAGAGGGCTAGATAACAAAGGGAGTTATTTGCAACAGTTTGAATTTTGTCTTACAAGTCTTAGAAAATCATTGAGGAATTATGAGCAGAGGAATAATTTGATGCAGCTTTTGTATATGATGGATTGGATGAGAACAAGAGCCCAGGTACGATGAATGGCAACAGAATAAGTTCAGGAGAGAGATGGTAAGATATGTACTTTATAGAATGATAAGTGGTCCGATTAGGTTTGCTAACTTGATGTGACTATTATGGGGCAGTAGAGGCAGAAGTTAAGAGAGCATTAAATTGGGAATTGAAAAGGTGAGCAGACTGAAACAGAAGGTATGGACTACTTTTAATAGGCAACTGGCTGTGAAAGGTGGAGAACTTCAAATCTATATGAAGAGATGAGATATCGAACAGAACTTTAAAGTTATACTAAGAGATAATCAGACGAAGGTAATTTAAATTTATATGAAGAAAAAGCGGGAAAATGGATTTTTTTTTTTTTTTTTTTTGGTGCTGGGGATCGAACTCAGGGCCTTGTGCTTGCAAGGCAAGCACTCTAATCACTGAGCTAAATCCCCAGCCTAAAAATGGATTTTTTTAAGCTGGAAAGAACTTGGATATGCCTGTGAGTTAAAGGAAAGGGGTGAATGGAAAATGGGAGTTTTCAAATATGGAGAAGAAATGAGGTAACTGGTGAAGGCAGATCCCTGAAGAGACTGGGGAGTAGAGAATCTCGGCACACAGAAGTGGAGAGTACGAAAATAAGTAAAGGGAGCTCCAGACAGGATGACGAATGGGGATGGCGTCAAGTTGAGAGAATTCACACAGACATTATTTTCTTAGGGAAACAGTAAGGAGGTTTACATGTCACGGAAGAAGAGAAAGCTTAAAGTTGAACACTTGGGAAGAGGAGCGATGTTCGGAACCATTGAAGGGAATCTTATGGTTTATATCTAGATGTCTCCCAAGGGTCTCATGCACCCATAGGTGGGGTTTTTGGGAGGTGATTGGTCTGATTTGCTGTAAGGAGATGGGGTCTGGTCAGAAGAGGCAGGTCACCCGCGGCATGACCTGGAAGCTTACATAGCTCTCTTCCCAGCAGCCCCCACCCGCCCTTTGCTTGCTGACCACCATGATGTGAGCATCTTTCCTCCAACCAAGGCCCTCCTCTATGTCCTCTCTGCCTGGAGCCTGCTGACTATGTACTGTTAACCGTGAGACAAAATAAAACTCCTCTTTTAAGTTGTGGGTGTTGGATATTTTGCCTCAATGATGGTGAAAGTGACTAAGACAGGGAATGAGAATAAAAACTAGAATGTCAAATCTGGGTGTTAATGGCAAAGCTGAGACTGGAATCCGTAAAATTCTTTGAACACCAGTCTCTGTTGGGGCCATAATGGAAGTGGATGTTTGGATTATACTTGACTAGAGTCTCTTGTATTAGCTGTGACAGAAAGGAAGGGGCTTAAGAATGAGGGCAAGAGTAGAGCCGAAACAAAGAAGAGGAACAAAGAGGATAATGCATTTGCAAAAACATGATGAACAGGCATAATGGACTTTGGTGATGAAAAAAGAGTAATCGCTTGGGATAAGTTAGAGTCCAAGATTTCAGAAATGGAGCTATTTTGGGTGATAAAGAAGTCACGTGAGGGCCAAGGAGGAGAGATGGAGCAGAGATAAAGATGGTTTAGAGACCAGGCAAATTATATGAACTTGCAAATCTCTGAGATAGCGATTTGACAGTGACAGGATATTATGGTTTATATCTAGGTGTTTCATGACTCACACGCTCTCATGGGGCTTTTGAGAGGTGACTGGGTCGTGGGTGTGTGATCCTTGCCCGTGGATTAGTCCTCTGATGAGTTTCTAGCTAAATGTGCTACTGGGAGATGAGGTTGGAGGAGGCAGTTCCCTTCTCCCTTGACCCCTCTCTGCTTGCCACTGCCGTGCCACGAGCTGTTTCTCCTCTGCCAGGCGGCCCTGCCCTGGAGCTAGTGGACTATAGACCGAGACCGCTACAGACTGTGAGCCATAATAACCTTTCCTCCCTTAGTTCATGGGTGTTGAGTATTGTGTCCCTGTGATGAAGTAACTGAGACAGTAAGAAAGTGAACCAGCATCCTAGATAAGTGATGCTGACACATAAAGGGAAAAAAGGGAAAGAATGTGGTAAAGTCACAGGATCTGGGTTTCAGATGAGATCACAGAGTCAGAAATAGACCACTTTTCTTTCCCCTTTTTCACTTTTTCAGTGAAGATATTAGTTATATATACACATGTATCTGTGCATATTCTTTTTTTATTTTTAAAATTTATTTTTTTGGTATGTAGTTTAGGCCAGCCTTGAACTCACTATCTAGCCTAGGCTGGCATGGAACTCATAGCGATCCTCCTGCTTCAGCCTCCCAAGTGCTGGTACTACAAGGGTACGCCACCATGCCCGGCATATATTCTTTATAAAATCTTAAAAAGTGGAGTATATAAGGGTAGAAAAATAATAGTTTGTCCCATGTCTCCAGCCCCATATCTTTGGAGACAATTTTTAGTGCACTTACATGCACAAAAATATAATTTTTGAGTTTCAACATAAATTGATAATGCTGTATGTATTTTTTGCAGTTGGCTGTTTGTTTTAATTGTGACTCTCTTTCAGTGGCCTGGTATTTATATGTGATGTCTACCTCTAATATTAATCATCCCATAGTAATAGATATGCCATTAACTATTTCCTATTCATAGATATTGGTGTTGTTTCCATTTTTTTCATGATTACAAATGTCATAAATCATTATTGTACATACTTTTTTGTGCATATAGTGTTCTCTAAAATACCTATTGGTGCGAATTTTAAATTGAAGTTTATTTTGATCAATTCTGCTACATTTCCTTTCAAAGTACTGTACTAATTCACATTCTTGTCAATAATATTTGAGAGTAGCCAGATCTCCACCTCTACAATATCAATATTGTAATTCCATTGTGTAGTATAATTGGAAAATACTATAATTTTTTTTCAAAATACTTTAATTTTAAGATATCACTTCCCTAGATAGAGGTGTAATTCAACCAGTCAATACAATAAAGTGACGAAGTCTGCTACTGGCATAGTCAGCCAAGATGAATTCTATTTCAGTTTTGCCACTTACCATCTGTGTGGATTAAATCATTTTAAGCTAGTGCTGTGGTAAGTTACGTCAGGAGTGTACAAGGAATATACTCATGGATAATTCTCTAGTATTTATCACTGTAGAGTTGGGAGCAAATTGAGGCCCTCAGATAGTTTATCAGGCTTCTCGAATTTGTCAAGAATTGAGTTGATCCGATTGACTTTTTCCCCCCATAGGGTTAAATTTTCCAAAAAGGTAATAGGAACACAAGCTGAAAGTGCGCTGTTTCAGCAGGTGCCATCCTGGAAAATCCAAGATGAGGAGGTGACAGACAAGAAATCAGGTGGGGCATTTTCGGCGTTTTGATTCCCGACAGTTAAGATCCTCCATAAATTTCGTGTAGACACCCATTTTGAGATCATAGGATACTACGGTTGAGGCCAGATACCACAGAATACTACGGTTAAAAAGAAGACACTTCTTAAGATGCTCTGGGTTCTCCTAAGCCCCGGGGCACCTGTCTCCGGAAGCAAGATGGCGCTTTCCCTCAGCACCTCTCCAGCAGAGAGCTTTCCAAGGCGTAGTCTGGCTCGGGTAGGGCATCTTTGCCATTATCCAAGATGGCGATTCGTGCGGCCTCAAGGTTTCCAGGTTTCAATATGGCTGCCCAACCCGCGCCGCCGAAGAGGTTATGGAACGATCCCGAAGACGAGCGGAAGTGGCGCACGGAAGTAGTCGTGCAGCGCAACTCCCGCCTCCATGTCCCGTCCCCGGCGCTCCGCCCCGCCCCCAGCGGCTCAGAGAGCGGAGCCAAGATGGCGGCCGAGTTGGAGTACGAGTCTGTGCTGTGTGTGAAGCCGGACGTCAGCGTGTACCGGATTCCTCCCCGGGCCTCCAACCGCGGCTACAGGTACCCACCCCGAGGCACCGCCGCACACGCGCACCGCAGGGGATGACGCTCGTCTCCTTCGGCAGCGCGCTGCCCGCTCCTGCCATTGCCCCCGCTGGGCTGTCACCTGGCTAAGCTGCCTTCTCTCAACTTCCCGTTCGCTTGCTGCTTCGCTTCCACTCTGGGTTGTCGTTATCGTTGTTTCTGCCCTTTAATATCCTTCTTCTATTTTATTCATTTATTTGGACCACCACCCTGCATCATCCTGCCTCTCCTCCCCCACACCCCGAGGACATCCCTCTGCTCCCGGTCGGGCACATCCATTCATGCCTGCTCCATCGCCGGGCGCTTCCTTTGCTTCTTCCTGCGTCCTACAGCCTGCAGCCTTCATCACACGTCCGTTTCCAATTCCGCGTGCACGCTCGTGGGCGATCATTGTTGCTGGTCCCCGTTCGGATGATGTAATTTAATCTTCTGTACCGTTATCATTTTTGCTGCCGACATCCTAATTCACCATTCGATTGTTCCTTTTTTTTGGCAAGTGGGCAGAGAGTATCCGTTTGCCAGTAGTTGCCCGTTACATTTCTTTTGATTATATTTCCTTGTTTATATAGTATTTTCTGTCTTCCTTCACTCCCCTTTTAACCTCTCCTTTAGTATTTCCTCCAGAGTTAACGCAGCATTTTTTCTGTGGGTCCCAACAAACCTTGTAATCCACTGACTGTGGGGATTTGGAGATGTTATAGGACATTGTGTAGTTGAAAGAGACATTATTGGGTTAAAGAATACAAGTTTGAACCCTCGCCACTTAATAGTCGTATAACATGGGACCAAATCTCCTAACCTTTCTAAGCCTTAGTTTTCTTATAAACTAAAATAGAAAAAAAAATTAACGCTAGTATCATATACTCTTCTTACCAACCTCACGGGATTTTGGAGAGTAAAATGAAGTCGTGGATGTGAAAGAATGTCGGACACATTGATCTTAGCCAAAAGGCTGAGAAGGGATTGTTATTTCTTTTTTGGGCCCACATTACCATGGTGATTTTTCTCGTGGTATTTATCATTATCTTGGCTGAAATGTTATTTTCTCCTGGGCTCATTTCGCGTGTTTCAAAGGCTCATTCATCACAAATGAGTTTTTTTGTGCTTGTGGACCTAGGCACTGTTCTGCCTTCACGAAGCTAGCAATCAGACCCCCAATTGACCATGAGTAGCAACCAGCATGCTTTTTGATGGTCACAGGTACTAGATAATTACGACTCACCTTGGGCATCGCCTGACTGTCCCTTCCATTCTGGTTGTGCTTCTGTAGCCCCTTCTGCTTGTATCAGTCACTGTGCTCTTCATTCTTTACTGTAATGGATGTTTAGTCTCTTTGCTGAACAGCGTAAGTTCTTCTGTAGCTTTGGATCACTAGGGTCTAGCACAATGTCTGGCACATGATGGGCACAGAGACCAGAGTTCAAGAAAGACATCTGGAATGGAGATACAAACATCCATAAAAACATTAGAATACGTTGAATACAGTACTTATAATCCGTGTGTATGTGAATTTGAATGAAACCTACAATATTACTTATGACCAGTTTTACAAAACACTGCGCTTGTGACTTGTTTTGCCAGGAGTGTGAAGAGGGAAGGGCAAATTAAGTTATTAATAATTCACCCCTTAAGAATCTGAAGGCCGATACTTGTAGGCTGGAAAAGTTAACAATCAGGTATCTCGAGCAAGAATGAGTTTAATAAGATAGTAAGCAAAAGGGTAAATGAAAGAAAGTTAAAAAAAAAGTCAGCAGGGTTTTTTTTGGGGGATGGGGCTGGGGATGGAAGTCAGGGCCTTGTGCTTGCTAGGCAAGCGCTCTACTACATGAGCTAAATCCCCAGCCCTTCAGCAGATGTTCTGAACAGGATTCGTATGATAAGCCATGTCATTCACTTCCTTCTTGGTGCTCTGTTCTCAGACACCTTCAAGTACCTGACTCTGATCCAGATTAGAGCACTCTACAGGTCTCCATCTATTAATTTTTAAGTAGTTATTATTATTCTAGCCATAACATTTATGCTTATCCTAGACAGAAGCATAAGTGGGCTATTGAAAACACGAGGACAAGCCTACTGGATGTGTTTCTTTGGACAAGTTCCTTGTCTTTTTTGTCTTGTGTACCTAGTGCCTAATATTTCAAAACTTCTCAGCAATCGAATGGACATTCATAGCAGCAGTTGCCCTTAGCTTTGGGCCTCAGTTCTTCTCGCACTCCAAAATCTAGTAAAGAACTCTTGGTTTTGTTGGTCTTCTGACAATACTACAAACTAACCTCACAAATGTTCATTTACCTTAGCAATAAAACTTTATGTGTAAATCATTGTGAATCACAGTGAGATTCCACAGGTATATTTTATTAATAGCAGATCAGGTCACACATCTTAAAACCTCTTTGATTTAGAGTAGAAGGTGAAGTTGTTTTCATGGCCTAAAGGCCCTGCATTATCTGAACTCTCTGTTGCCTTTGCTACTTGGTCTCTTACTCTTTTCTTTTCTTTTTTTTTTTTTTTTTTTGGTGCTGGGAATTGAACTTAGGGCCTTGCACTTGCTAGGCAAGCACTCTAACCACTGAGCTAAATCCTCAGTCCCTCTTACTCTGTTCTAAGCACAGTGGTTTCTTTGATGTCCTGTAAATGTACCAGGCATAATCTCTCCTCAGCCCCATTTGCGCTGGCCATTTCGTGTGTGGAGAAAGCTTTTCCCCAGGTGGGTGTGTGGACAATCCTCTCACTGGCTGTTCATTTTTGTGCACATTTCACCCTTGTAATGAGGCCTACCCTGACGTTCCTGAATGCTGTTCCCGTATTTCCTTACCTGCCTCTTTATTTCCTTTTTACCTTAGTATTTATAACCTTTTTTTTTTTTTGCTGGAGTTGCTGGAGATCGAACTCAGGACCTGTGCTTGCTAGGCAGGTGCTGTACCACTGAGCTAAATTCCTACCCCCAGTATTTATAACCTTCTAAGATACTAATTGTGTTATTTATAATGTTTTCTTTTTATTGTCTGTCTTCTATTGGAAAGTAAGCCTCATGAGGAGAAGAATGTTTTGTTTGCTGTTTTATCCTTATTAGACTCTAAAATCTTCCGGAAGTAACACTGATTTTTACTTGCTCTGGACTGTGTATAACATGACACATGTACATAAGGAGATCATGAGGTATTCTTGGTATTTACTATGTAAAAGGAATACACAGCCTAGGACAAGGGTACGGAACTGTGGCAAATCATTGTGAGGGGGCTTTAGAATACTGAAGAGCACCTGAGGCCTGAGGCTTCCCGTTCTCCTGTCCTAGGGCATCTGACTGGAAATTAGACCAGCCTGATTGGACTGGTCGCCTCCGAATCACCTCAAAAGGGAAGATTGCCTATATCAAACTGGAAGATAAAGTCTCAGGTAAAGTCCAGGTGATCACCCAGTGTGTCAAGGGTATTGGTTTGGTGTGCTTTTGTTAAGTACCTTCAGGTGACTGGAATGGAAATAGCTGTTGATTAGAATTCTGGTTTTTGCTTCCTTTGCTCAAAGAGCTTCCTTTTCTTGTCTGTCAGGGGAGCTTTTTGCTCAGGCACCAGTAGAACAGTATCCTGGCATTGCTGTGGAGACAGTGGCAGACTCCAGCCGATACTTTGTCATCAGGATCCAGGATGGTACCGGTGAGGGCTCTGGGGCCTTGGATGGGGTGAGGTTAGGGAAGTAGTCAGTATACTGCGCTTTAATAAAGTTGTGTCCTTCTCGCATTTCTCTTTTTTTTTGAGTAGGAAAATTGGGGAATACGAATGAGGAATAGAAATATCTCCTGAGAGACAGGAGGGGTCCTGAATGACTTGCCAGCCTCTCTTATTTCTGTTTAATAAATTTTCCTTCCCTTTCTTCAAAGTTAGTGTGGTCGCTGAGAGAAAAGGATTAACATGTTGCTCATGATAGATGTGAACACAAGTTTAAGATACAGTAATTAATAGGTAGGACTTAAATAAATGAAACCGCCCATCAAAAGAATTAACACATTTTGCTCATTTATTGTTTGTGGTGGGACTGTCTTCAATCATTTTTTTCTGGGGCAGTAATTCTCAATCATTTGTTCACAGTTTATAACAGAGGCTGACAACCACAGATAGATAACAATAAATATTTTAGGTTCGTGTGTCAGCCAGTCTATATTGAAGCTACTGCACTTAGCTTTGTTGTTGCAGTGTGAAAATAGCCATAGACAGTATATAACCAGATTGATATGGCTGTGTCAATAAAACTTTATTTACTAAAACAACTGTGGCAGGCTTTGGCCATGGATTGTATGTAACTCGCCAGCTCGTGGTCTATAAGAAGATGTTTTACCATCACAAGCTTCATCTGGTTAGGGCAGTTGATATATTTTCATCAGGCAGAAGTTGTTGCAGGGAACACTTGCAATCCTGAGCATCCCTGTCTGTTCCTCAGGGCGGAGCGCGTTCATTGGTATTGGCTTCGGAGATCGGGGAGACGCCTTCGACTTCAATGTCTCCTTACAAGATCACTTCAAGTGAGTGTAGCTTGTCCTTCGTTACCAAGTTAGACGTCATGGGATGCTGCTTCTCAGTTGAACGGGATCATGTCTCTTACTCCCTGGTTTCTTTATTTGGTAAACTAGCTCATTATGAATATAAACCCCTCTAGTCACGTGTGTTTCCTGAAGTTATCTCTATATCTGTCTGTTTCCTTTCTGCACAGCTGGTTATGTTTTAAACCTCTGTGCGTTGGCGTGTTTATGCCTTTGGGGAATCTCCCCTTGCTTTCAGGTGGCGGACGGAGGCGTACAGTGACAACAGGGCTCTCCATGAAGTGTGGGCTCAGGTGCCAGTTGTGTTACCTTACGGAGCTGACAGGCTTTATGCCGTTTCTTCAGCTCACCTGATTTTGGTGCAGCTGTGGTGGACGGCGCCATGCGTGCCATCAGCGTCCTCTCTCCTGCACAGGCATGCCTCTGCTTTTCTGCTTCAGGACTCGGAAGTGGCAGAAGGCATCTCAGTTTGCACAGAGTGTAAGTGGCAAGGATGAAGGAGCTGGCGTCCGCTCTGGGCAACACTCAGCCCTGGGGATGGGAGTCAGGCTAGATGCTCGCCTTTTTTGGTGTTGCTGGGGAGGAAACCCAGTGCCTTGCACATGCTCAGCAGGTGCTCTGCCGCTGAGCTAGACCCGGCCCAGCGCCCTCCTTGGAGAGGAACAAATCTAATGTGGATTTCTTTGGTTCCTGAGAGTCCTCAGTGGGATTGAACCCCACTGTGGCCTCTTGCTTTTTAAAAAAATTTCCTTTCTCCTTCTTCATGGTCTCTCACTCTGCTTTCTGGAATCCCATTTCATATAAACTAAATATACCCAGATTTGTATGTCAAAATCTGCTTTTAGGGAATCCCAAACTAAGATCACATACTGTTTCCTGAAAGGTGGGTAAAGCAGGAAACTGAGATTTCCAAAGAATCTCAGGAAATGGACAATCGCCCCAAGTTGGATCTAGGCTTCAAGGAAGGACAGACCATCAAGTTGAGTATTGGGGTGAGTATGGTTTTTCAGAATTTTATTTTCTCGTTCTTTGCATCCCCGCCTTTTTTCTTTCGATCTGGTGCTGGGGGGGGCCTCGTGCATGCTAGGCAAGTGCTACCCCTGAGCTGTATCCCTGCCCTGCTTTTCTGTTTTATAGATCTGTGACATCTTTCCTTTTCTTTCATGCTTCCTCTGTTTTTTCTTTTGTAGAACATTACAACCAAGAAAGGAGGTGCTTCTAAACCCAGGACTGCAGGAGCTGGGGGCCTGAGCTTACTTCCACCACCTCCAGGAGGCAAAGTCACTATTCCTCCACCGTTGTCCTCAGTTGCCATCAGCAATCATGTCACCCCACCACCCATTCCAAAGTCTAACCACGGAGGTAGCGATGCAGGTAAATCTAGCACTTCCTACTTTGAAAAATCACATCCTGTGCTTTAATTGGCTAACACTTGTTTGCCAAGGAGAGTATTAATGTTTTTACTAGGAAATGACTCTTGGTGATTGTAGCAAGGGATCAGAGCTTCTCTGGTGAATAGAGTCGTGGTTTCTACTAGGTTCTTTGGCAGATAATTTGTTGTTCTTAAAAAGATAATTTCCTTCATTATTATTAGTTAGATGCTAATAGGCAGGTGAGTCAGGTGGGTGAAGATTGTGGTCATGGCTATAGGCATTTATATCTGAACACACTTAGTAAGTTACTTAAGTTCTTTGACTGTCAATTTTCTTATTTCCAGAATGGTTATATAAAACTGTCCTAGGATGGTAAAGTCAAATGATGTGAGAGCATCTAGCATAGTTCTGGGTTCATTGTAACCAGTCAGTAAAGGTCCATCCACCCTCCCCGCTCTCACCCTCCCTTTCTCCCTCCCTCTTTCTTGTCGTCTTTCATTCTTTTTCTCTGTCCCTTTCTTTTTCTTTCTCCCTCCCTTATTCTTTCTCTCTCTCTGAGGATTGAACCCAGGGGCTCACACATACTAGGTTAATGCTCTATTCACTGAGCTACACCCTCAGCCCTAATGTTATTTCTTAGCCCTTTCCATCTCTTCAGGAATGCTATTGGGAGAACAGGAGAAGACACCTAGGCTTGAGTTCTTCCTTCCTGTGTAAGGGAGAAAAGGACAAATACAGTTTCTTTTTCTCATTTGAAAAATAAGAATATTAGAATTCAAAGGAATTTTTCTAAGAGAACCAGATTTTTTGGGGGGGCTGGTGCTGGGGATTGAACTCAGGACCTTGTACTTGGTAGGCAAGTATTCTACAACTGAGCTAAATCCCCAGCCCTGAGAACCAGATTTTAGAAACTGGGAGTTTTAACTTAATGTTTTGGACAACACAGGTCATTTTTTGAATTGATTACTAAAGGTAAGCTTTCTCTTCTTAAAATTTTTTTTTTTTTTTTTGTGGTGCCGGGGATCAAACTCAGGCCCTTGTGCTTGCAAGGCAAGCACTCTAATCACTGAGCTAAATCCCCAGCCCTTTCATAAAATTTTTGAGATGAAAATAAAGCCTATGTCTGTTGGTGAGTGTCACCAGAAGGTAGTAGGGATAGTATCTAAGATTTATTTTTTAAATGAAACGTTTTGAGATTGTTGTAGATGCACATGCAGGTGTAAGACACGCTGGAAGAAACCCCGTGTGCCCTCCACCCTGTTTCTTTGAGTGGCAACATCTTACAGAACTGTCTTCAGATGTCACAGGAACTGGCAGTCCTGCCTCTCTCCAGTCTGCTTCAGATTTCATGCATTTTACCTGTTGCCGTTTGTTGCGTCTTTCTTTAGTTTTATGCAGCTTTATTGTCGCTGCGGTCATGGATCGGCCATCACAGTTAGGCTACAGGACAGGCCCTTCTTCACGAGGACCTTCCGTGTTGCCCTCTGTGGTCAGACCTGCTCCCTCCGGGCCTCCTCTGGCCCTAACCCTGCGTGCCCGCCGTCTGTCCCCGTCCATCCAGCTGTCAGTTCAGGAAAGTTCTGTAAATGGGAGCGTACAGTGTGTAACCTTTTGAGATTGCTTTTTTTTCCCTCATGTAATGAAATTCTCTTGAGATTCATCCAGGTTGTTGAGTATACCAATAGTTTGTAGAAAAAAATAGTTTGTTCCTTTTTTTTCTTTTTTCTTTTGGTGCCGGGGATCGAACTTGGCCTTGCGCTCGCAAGGCAAGCACTGTTCCCGCGGAGCTAAATCCCCAGCCCTGTTGCTTTTTATTCTGAGCGCTGTTCTGAGATATGGTTTACCACAGTGAGGTTAACTGTCACCATTGGAAGGACATCTGGATTTCCGGTGTGTGGTTCTTACAGATAAAGCTGCTGTGATACTTGTGTACAGGCTTTTATATGAATATGTTTTCATTTCTAAGATCCTTATTATGGTCTCTTGTTTTCTTTTTCCGCCTCTTTCTTTGTGTTCAGATATCCTTTTAGATTTGGATTCTCCTGCCCCCGTCATGACAGCAGCCCCAGCTCCAGTTTCTGCGAGCAGTGACCTGTGGGGAGATTTCAGTACCGCGTCCAGGTAGCGGGCCTGGGGAAGCCAGCCTGCTGCCGCCGACACAGCTGTGTTCAGCTTTGGTCTGGGACAAGGGCAGTTGAAGGTCACAATACAGGTGTTGGAAATTCTTGGGAGGGAAATGCAGGAATGTTGAGGATGGTGGGAGAGGAAAGCTGTAGGCTGAGGTTTGAATGGGATATTTAGGTCTTGGTAAGTAGAATTTCTGTCATAAAGTCTCAGAAATTCTGGACTGCAGTTTCTTGGGAACTATTTGGTAAGGAATGGAGTAGTTATCCTAATATTAAGTCTTTGGATTTCTGTTTGCTCTCCTGTCTTGCAGCTCTGTTCCGAACCAGGCACCACAGCCATCCAACTGGGTCCAGTTTTGAGTAGCGTTGGCAGGACATTAAGGACGGACTTGAAGAATAAAAATGACCTTGAAGGCACCAATCTTTGAGGGAGGTTAGGAACCCTTTTCCCTCCCTGGAACCAAAATTGATGGACAATCTTTTTCATGGCTTCTCCATTGTACTCAAGCTAATTGACGTCGCTCCCCTGTATTGTTACTTGCTGTACAGCCAGGAGAGATCTCTTATTTCCTGCTCAGTACCAGGGCAGGAGAATAGTGGATCTGATCAGACCTGTGGCTGACTGTGCAGGGTTCAGAAAGCCAGTGACTTTTGAGAGGGGAATGACTTCTAACATTTGTAAAGATCTTCTCATCTTCTAAATTCTTGAACTTATTTCAGAATCATCTCATGACCCTTGTGTGCCTCTTCAGGAAGCCCTTGTCAGCAATTTCGGGGGAAAGATAAACCTTGAGACTTTCTTTTCCTTTAACTCAAGACTCTAAAAATGGATGGGCTGACCTCAGTATTTCAGAATTTTTTTTTTAACTTTTTTCTGTATTTATTGACTCCATCTATTTTACTGACTTTTCACATTTCACAATTTTGAAGCGTGGGCTGCATAGTGACTTTAATGCCAGCCTGAACTATGTATCAAGACCCCATCTCAAAAAAAGAAAAAAAAAATTTTTTTTTTTTGACAGAGGCAGTTGTGGAGAAAGCTCTGTGTCCTGGGTCTCTTCTTTGCAGCCTCCTGCAGACATCCCCTGTTCAGTGAACATCCAGTGCTGGGTGGCGCTCTGTTACCCTCCTGGATTTTTATGTGTCTCTTCCTGACACGAGAGGGTTGTGTCGGCAGCACTTCCACTATTCTTTGCTGTTTGTTGACTAGTGCAACATCTTGGAGCCGTGGGTGTTTCTAGGATGGAGGGGGCTCCTGGGGCTGAGCTTTCTAAATTATAGAAGTGTCAAATTTCTTGCAGCTCCATCTGCTTGCTGCATTGGAAGTGCAGCATTTGTTGTAGTCACCCTTTTATTTGACTTAAAATGAAAGAGTTTAGAGTTTTTAACCTGATCAGTAGAACAGAGAGGTTGAAGGCACTTAACTCTCATTCATTACCCACATTGCCTTGCTGCCTGGGTATCTGACTCCTTTCCATAAACATTTCTTCCTCCATCCATCTGACTCTTCAGCAGAAAGCTGCTATTACATATTTTGTCATTTGTATATGTGCTGCCGAAGCGAGCACTATTTTGTCATTTGTGAAGGAAGTTGGGAAGTCACAGTTTCCTGACAAGTTTTGCCCCAGGCTTTGATGCCTAGTAGCTAGAGTATCTTAAAAGCAAGTTGCTGCCCTACCATTTCCTTTTCCTCTGCCCCACCATTCCTTTTACAGCGCTGTGAAAACAGTGGCCCTCTTAGGGGTTTTTATTAACTTATAACATATCTGTTTTGTTTGTTAATGGACAATTCTGAGGATTAAACAGGTGGATATAATTTCTTCCCTTACACCTATTTGGATATGTACATTCTGACTGAAGGGGGCAGGTCCTTATATTTAGTTTCAAAATATGTTGTTTCTCCTGGATTTCCTCGTTAACTTTTTCTAACTTTGGGTCCATTTTTTTCATTGCCTCCCCTTCCAGGCAGCTCTATTCTGGCAGAGCCATGGCAGGACATTTTAAAATTTCACTAGAAAACACTAATGTCTGTAGAATCACTAGTGACTACTGCGAACCTATTTTTCTCAATTTCCTCCATGTTGTGTTCTTTGTATTCTCAAGATGATAATATATTATGTATTCGAATTGCTGGAAAATTGAAAATGAAGTTAAGATATATGTATATAAAGCAGATGCTGTATTGGTGCAATAATGGTAATTAAAATATGGAAAAAGGTGCTGTTTCTTTTATCTTTTGTCTATTTAATTACTTTTAAATTTAATTGACCCAATACAAATAGGCTGGTAGGAAATAAAAGGACCTATATATCTATTACTCATTTTTAAGAAATAGGGCTTTTAAGAAGTTGAGATTAGATGTCTGCTCATGGTTCTAAACCAACAGTGTTCCTTATGATAAATAAATACTCATTATTTATTTGCTGGTATAGTTAATTTAATTTGCCTCCAATTATCTTCATAATTAAGGCCACCTCTCATATAGCAGAACTGTAATCTGGAGAAATGAAAGAGATCAAAGTAAGAGATAGAATTAAAGTCAGAGTCAGAAACCAGAGAAGATCTTGCAGTTTTAGCGATACAGAACATGAGTCAGAATAATAATATAACCTACTTGGCAAGAAAGCTCTTCAAACTGAAAGAAGTTGCTAATTAGTAATATGTAAACCTACGAAACTATAAAATAACTCACTTGTAGTCGGATTAGAGTACGCTAATGCTTTGTGGTGGTGTGCAAATCATTTACACCTCTAGTAAAAGGTTAAAGGACCAGGATATAGAAATTCAAATTTGTATTAATAAGCTGTAACTTATTAGTAGATATACAATGTAAAAAGATAAAACACAGAATGTGAGGGGGAAAATGCAGTTTTGGTATGTGATTGAAGTTCTCAGACAGTTAAAAATATAAGTTGTTTTATGTAAGCCTTATAGTAACTGCAAACCTGTAGTAGATACATCACACACACCCACACACACACACACACACACGTACATACAAAGAACGAATCAAAGCACAACAGAAAATCATCAGATCACAAAGACAGGAAGAGAGGAAGAAAGAAAGAAAAGATCCATAACACAACCGGAAAACAACCAAATGGGCTTCAAATGCAAATGGATTTAATTCTGCAACCAAAGGACAGAGTGGGTGAACGTATAAAAAACAAGACACCCCCCAAAAAACAACAAAACCAAGACCCAGCTATATGCTAACTACAAGAGACTTACTTGACTTCTATGGACATGGACTGAAAGGCACAGAAAAACATCCCATGCAAATGAGAAACCAAAAGAAAGAGGTAGTTATTATTATGTCAGGCAAAATATACTGTAAGTCAAAGCTTTAACAGGAGATATGGTCATTGTATAAGTGACAAGTCAATTTACCAAGAGCATATTGCAATTATAAATGGACTCTACATCAGAGTACCAAAGCATATAAAGCACTAAACATATTTGATGGGACAGGCTGGGGATTTAGCTTGGTGGTTAGCCCTGAGTTTGATCCCCAGACCAAAAATAAAAACAAAACAGCGAAACAATAAAAAAGCCAAACATGTTTGAAGGGATATGTAGGCAGTAATATAATAATAGAAGGGAACTTAAGTGTGCCACTTTGGAAAGTGGGTAGATTAGACAAAATCAAAAGGAAACATTGGAACTTGAACTGCATTTTAGACCAAACTGGATGGATATATATATATGATTTAAGAGAGCAGAATACACATTCTTAAATGGACAGCAACCATTCTTGAGGGTAGGACATACATTAGGCCACAAAAGGAGTCTTAACAAATGTAAGATGATTGAAGTTTTATCAAGTATCTCTCCTGACTACCGGAATTAGAAATCGGTGAGATTAGGAAAACTACATAAATATGTGGTAGTTAAACATGCTCCAGAACAACCAATGGGTCAAAGGAGGAGTCGCAAAAGGAAATTAAGGGGCTGGGAGTGTAGCTCAGTCATATGGCACTTGCCTAGCACTTGTGAGGTTCTGTGTTCAAGCCCCAACACTGCAGGAAAAAAAAACAATTACTTTGGGACAAACCAAAATGGAAATAACATACCCAAATTTACAGGGTGCAGCAAAAAGAATTTTTAAGAGAGAAAGGATGATAAATGCCTACATTAAGAAAAAGAAGCTGGTGTGGTGGTGTGTGCTCGTGACCCCAGCACTTGGGTTCAGGAGTCGGCTCCCTAGGCAAGATACTGAGACCTCATCTCAAGAAACAAAAGCGCCAATAAAAACAACAATAACAAGATAGGAAGAAAAAGTCCTTAAGTGACAGTGTTAGACCTCAAGGTCCTAGAAAAATGATAAACAGCCCAAAGTCGATGGAAGGAAACAACAAAAATCAGAGTAGAAATAAGTGAAATAGAAGCAGGAAAACAATAGGAAAAAAACCCAAAACTCAGTTTAATTTTAAAAAGATGTACAAACGGACAAACTTTAGCTACACTAAGGAAAAGCTATGTGAAAAGAAATGTTACAACTGATAGAAATACAAAGGATTGTAAGAGAATACTATAAGCAATTACCTGTCAATAAGATAACTTAGAAGAAATGGATAAATTCCTAGAAACAAATTTACCAAGATTGAATCATGAAATAAACCTGAACAGACCAATAATGAGTAAGAAGACCGAATTAGTAATCAAAATCTCCCACCAAGAAAGACTGGAGATGATTACCTCACAACTGAGCTCTAACGAACGCCAGAAGAATTACCACCAATTTTTCTCAGACTCTTCCCACAAACTGAAATGGAAGAAATACTTCTGTGCTTACAAGGCTGGCATTGTCCTGATAACAAAGCTGGGCAAGAATTTTAAAAGAAAAAAGTTACAGATTATTATCCCTAATGAACATAGATACAAAAAATCCTGAACAAAAGCAAAGCAGACTAAATCCCACAGCATGTAAAAACAGTCCTACACCATGACAAAGTGGGATTTATCTCTGAGATGCAAGGATGGTTCAACACATAAACATCAATAGACACGATACACTGCGTTAACTGGAGAACAAACACCTTGTCATCTCTGGGCACAGATAAAAGCATCTGAAAATTCAACATTCGTTAATGGTAACAGATTAAATGGCACTTCCTTTGGCACAATCAAGACCGTATATCACAAGCCCTGTCTTAGTATCATCCTCAATAGTGAAATATTAGAAGCTTTCCAGCTAATATCAAGAACAAGATGTCACTTCTCTTTAGCAGAGCACTGGGAGTCCTATCAGAGCAATTAGGCAAGAAAAAGAAAAGGTATCCAAATTTGAAAAGAAAAAGTAGCATCGTTCACATGGAGCATGATCATATGTACAGAAAACATACGTACATAAAGACTCTACCAAAAAATTGTTAGAACTAATAGATGCAATAAAGTTGCAGGACTCAAGGTCAACATAAAAAGTCAATACATTTCTCTACATTATCTGAAAGAGAAAAACATCCCATTTTCTTTAGCATCAAAAAGAAGGAAAAATGTTTGAATGAATTCTGTCAGGAGATAAAAGAGCTGTGTACTGAAACTGTAGAACAGTGATGAAAGAAACTGGAGGCACAGATTAGTGGAAAGGCATTTCATCTTCATGGATTGCAAGAACTAATCTTGATAAAATGTCCATATTATCTAAAGTAATCTACATATTCCTTGCAATCCCTGTTAAAATCCCAATGATGCACTTAACAGAAATTAAAAATCCTAAAACTTGTGTGGAACCACAAAAGACCCCAAATAACCAGGAAAAATTTGAGCCAAAAAAGCAAAGCTGGAGACAGCGCACTTCTTGATTTGAAATTCTACTAGAAATCTATAGTAATTAGGAAGATACAGGTATAAAAATTGACATAGGCCAATGATACAGAATAGACCAAAAACAAGCCCACTGACAAAGGTAGCAAGAACACACAATGGGGAAGGGACAGAGTTCAGTGAATGGCATTGGAGAAGCTGGATGTCTGCATGCCAAAAAAGAAAAAAAAATGGTGTTGTACTCTTTTCTTACACCATACACAAAAATTAATTCAAAATAGATGAAAAAATTAAGACCTGAAACCATAAACCTAGAAGAAAACAGGAAGAAAGCACCTGACATTGGTTTTTTTGTTTTTTTTTTGTGGGAGGGTGCTGGGGATCGAACTCAGGGCCTTGTGCTTGCTAGGCAAGCACTCTAACCACTGAGCTAAATCCCCCCCCCCTTTTTTTTGATTTTTGAGACGGGGTCTCTAAAAAACTACATATAGTTCAGACTGCCCTTGAACTCACTATCTAGCCCAGGCTGGGCTTGAGCTCACAGTGATCCTCCTGCCTCAGCCTCCCAGAGTGCTGGGATTACAGGCGGGTACCACGAGGCCCAGCTGACATTGGTTTTGCTGTGATGTTTTGGATATGACCTTGAAAGCACAGGCAACAAAAGCAAAAATGAAAAGTTTCTGCACAGTGTTGGGGAAAAGAATCAACAAAAAGAAAAGGCAAACAACAGAATGGGAAAAATGCTTCATCTCTGCCTTGAGAGTAGTATCCTGGCTCCAGAATAGATTTCTTCAGCCTTTTAGTGCAGACACAAACCCACATGGGACAGTGCCGTGGGCTCCCAGCCCTTGACTGGATCTTTTGGGTCTCCAGTGCATAGACGGGCATTCTGCACTCTTCCTGTATTTGGCTTGTGTGTGTGAATGTTGTAATGTGTTAAGTGTCCTGTATTAAATCTGCTCTCTTGCAAACCACTGACTCTCGAAAAGTAACTAATACAATACTGGTTAAACAGAACAGATACAATAAACATTTCGAGGGCAACTGAGACAAATTGAGTACAGACAAGTGAGCAAATAAAATTAGAAGATAACAGTTAAATTACTTAGGGATGATATTGGTATTATGATATTGTGGCGAAATGACAATTTTAAAAGATACACACTGAAGCATTTAAGAATAAAGTGATATATATAAAAGCAATATATATTCTCAAATATTAACTATTGTTAAATATAGACATGGTCACATGGGTATTAAGTATACCATTCAATTTCTGCCTGAAAATATTCATGATACAAGTTGAGAAAGTCTCAAAACTCAGTTTACATAACCCATGGTGGCAAGTCCTATACAATCATTTAACTTAAAAGTTTATCTCAATGTGATTATATCCTTGAAGACTTTACTCCCACAACTCATGTGAGGTATCTGTTACAGTTTGTGTCTAGATGTCCCCCCAAGGCCTCATGTGGTCATAGATGGGACTTTCTCAGAGGCAGCCGAATCTAGAGTGGTGACACTGGGATTAAGGGCGTGTGATTACTAAATCAATCTACTAACTGGTTTGGCACCACCCTAATCCCAGCAGCCTGGATAAAACATAAGGTGCAGAGAGAGGCTGCTAAGGCCCTTGCTGCCTTGCTGCCTTCTGTCTGCCCTGCCACCCTGCCTCGGAGCCACCCGACTGTGGACTGAAACCTCTACAAACTGTGAGCTAAATAAACCTTGCCCCCTTAACTTTGGGAGCCAAATATTTTGTCTCAGCAACAAGAAAAAAGTCACTAAGACAATGTCCTATAAGGAAAATAAAGACAAATTAGCAATCTATGAATTTAAAGAAACTCATGCCAAAAGACCTAACCCCACATAGAGTCCAGAAGCTTGAGAGAAAATATAAAAATAATAGTAAAATAAATAATGTTTTAAATAAAGACAAAAAAAGCAAGGGGAAAAAACTCAAAGAAAAGGAACACTTGAAAAAGTATCAAACGACTTCTAAATATAGTCATTGAAATTAAAACTCACTGACTAGAAAGGAAGGCGAGGGAAGGGAAGGGAAGGGAAAGAGAGAACGTGAGATTTTGGACTAAGAGATTTCAGAAGATGTTGTGACAATATGGCAAGTTAAACAGTATACTGTTAAATATACAAATATATTCCAATGGAATGATAAAGTTCAGAAATAGATTAATACTGTATGTACATGGGCATTTATGGTACTTCAAGAGGATTGTTTGAGAAATGGTGTGGGAAACGATTCTATTTGGCATTTCTTTCAGAAGAAACAAATACATCCACGCCCTGACTTCACATGACATGCAAAATAATTCTGGATGAATTAAGGCTCATTATATTTATTCCGAAGTTGCAAAAGCACTCAATGGAATATACATATAAGAATAGAATGGGTAGAGAATCTTAAGCATAACAAATACCAAAAATTTCTATAGAAAGAAACTAACAAAATTGACCACGTAAAAATTTAAGGCATCTTTTTGACAAACAAGACCAAAAAAGACAAGACAAGTGATGTTTTGGGCAGAATGGTTTAACTATAAAAGGATTACTATGCAAAGTCTATTAAACAGATGTCATGGATCCAACAGAAAAGTAAGCCAAGTGATTAAACAGGCAAATCATGGAATGAAAAGGAAGCCAGTAAATACCCCAAAAGGTGACAACTTCACTATAATGAGAGATACACATAAGATATTTTTGACCCACCATATTGATTAAATAATTTAAAGTGTTGGTAAATAGAGAAACATTCTCGCGATGTAAAATGTGCGTGTAAACTAGCCTGAAAATGATGTAGCTGCAGGCTATCAAAATTTAAAATGTGTCACTTTTAACTTAGCAATTCTATTTCTAGGGAATCTACATCTTTAGTTTTTGGTTTAAGTATATACTATGTGAAAAACATGTCCAGTGATTTATATAGTCAAAAATTTGGGAAACATGGTTGAAGATGTAGCTCAGTAGTAGAGCCCTTGCTGCACCCTGCGAGGCCCCGGGCTTGATTCTCAGCTGTGCAAAAATTTTAAGAAAAGGGTTGAATGATACTATCAGTGAGGATAGTGGTTTATTAAATTCTGGTACTCCATATATTGAAGAAGTGTTTAGGTCTCTGAATGAATTAAGCATAAATATAAGGATATACAAATATATGGACGTAAGACTTCAAAACATAATTTTTAAGAGTAAAATTTACATAGGTATAAATTATATTTTATTAAAGAACATATGCATGGGCAGAGGTATGAAAAGGAGCAATAAAAAGAAACCAGCATGGCCAGAATACGAAGATGAATAAGATTTCCATGATTTAAATGCATGCAGACTTAGGTCATATACATTCATCATTATTCATCGTCTCTGCCACTAGCACCGTGTCACTTTGGGTGGGTAAAGTTTTATTTAACCTCTCAGCGTGTGCGTTTCCTCACCTGTAACATACACAGAACCATGTTATCTGACTTGGAGGGCTTTGAGATTAAATGAGAGGGTCCACAGACAGCACTTAGAGGGCAGCTCCCCAGCTGGAGAAAGCGCAGCAGGCGCCGGGGAGCTGAGGCGGCGGGCGGCAGCCCCAGGCGCCCGAGTTCCCGCCCCACCCGAGGACAGCCAGCCGCAGAGACCGCGGCCACCGGCCTACTTACTCGCCTTGCTGATTATCTATTTTAATAGAAGTACCACTTTTCTAAGAATTTTTGTATACAAAAGAAATTTTCTTTTTTTCTTTCTTCTTTTTTTTTCTTTTTTAAAGAAACATCTCCAATTTATATTTAATCCGAAGAAGGATCACGGCAGTTTGGGTGAGGGGTTGGCTTCGTTTCGAAGGTTCTTCTCCTTCGCCGACTTCGGGGTTCGGGTCCCCCACTGCTCCGGGCTCCGGAGGACTAAGGAGGCAGCCAACGGGCCGGTCTGACAGGCTCCCGGGAGCAGACGCTGGCCCGGCAGGTGCAGAGTCGCCGGCGGCGGGAGGAGCTCGCCCGCGCGAAGCGACTTTCCCGGCCGCAGACGAGCTCCGCGGCACCGGCGCGGGGTGCGGCGGTAGCAACCCGCCGTCCCACCCCGAGGAGACGGAGGGAGCCAAACCTCTCCCGGACCTGCTCTCCGTTCTCCCCCGCTGGCTGTGTCCTGGCCCCGCCCGTCCAGCAGCGGCCTGGGGGCCGTCGAGGCTCGAGGCCCTCGCCGGGCGGCTTCGTGGCGGCCCCGCGCCCCGAGCTGCAGCGGGGTACGGGCCGCCGCCGGCGTCCGGCGCAGGAGGGAGGCGGCCGCGGCGGGGAGGACCTGCTGGGCACCTGGCACTGTCACCCGCCCGCCGGGATCGGCGACCCAGCCCCCCTGCCCGCCCGGGTGCGGCCGCAGGCCCCGCGCCCATCCCCGAGCGGGGCTCACGCCGCCCGGTTCCCGCCGCCCGCCCTCGGGATGCGCGGGCTGCGGCCAAACCTACCGCCCTCTTCGTGCCGCCTCGGACGGGACCCACACTGCCGGGGGAGGACTCAGTTTCCCTTTTACACCTTTCACACGGTCTTCCCAGGGGGAAGAGCCCAGCTGGCGAGCACTACCTTTATAAAGGTCAAGTTCCCAACAAGTCAGCTTGTGAGTGGATAATGAGAAGAAAGCAGAAACCCGAAAGACAAAAATCAAAAACCAGCCGAGGTCTGTGACGGGATCTTCTAGCATTCCAAGTCCAAATCCAACTTAAACACGCCTGGACCCGCACGGCGCCACGGGAGTGCCTGGAAGTTCCGGACAGCAATGAGATCCAGGAGTTGGGGAAGGAAGACGAGGATTTGCTTGAATTGCGTTTCAAGGCCATATAAATATAAAAATCTTCTTATATTCTCTTTCTGCTTTCTAAATGCTCTGAGTATGATGTCAGAAGAAGAGAAAGAAATTCAGGTACAGAAAATGTGTTTTAATAACCTACATGTTGCTGCTTGGCAAGTCTTGGTGGTAAAGGTAGCAAATGAGGAAACAGGTATTCTCAAACTGCAGCTTATTTTGACGAGGAAAATCTATTTCTGTCTTCTGATCTACATTTCTGGCCCAAGTTAGGTAAATACACCTGGTTTACTGACAGCAGTAATACTACCATAGCAGATATTTACATGCGACTTACTATGTTCTGGGTCCTGGTCTCACACTTCAGTTTTTTCAGCCAATGATGAAACCAATCTCAACGCTCATTACCTGAAGAAAACAATCGTAAGTACTTTAATTTGTAAGTTACTTTGTTGTCACAATAATTCCACGAAGTAGATACTACTATCATCATTTTGCATATGAGGAAACTGAGATAAAGGTTAAATAATTTGTCCAAGGTCTAAAAGCTGCTGACAGAGCGATTTTTGTCAGATGCAATCTCTCCTCCCAAATCCGTGTTCCTGACCTGTACTCTTCACTAATCATCAATTCATCACAGGTGGAGCTTGGCCAGAGAAGGCAACATTAGTAAGAATGTTCCTCACTCACTGATTTATTTAAATAGGAAAGTCTGAAGAAAGTATCATTCTGTATTTCACTTTCTTCCTGCCCAAACGGCTATTTTTCTACATTCTCAACAGACCTTGGGTCAGGTACAGGCTCAGACTCCCTAAACAAAATGTCTGCAGACAGCCTTTATTACTTTGTTTTTGAGTGATTCTCTTCATCCGGGAGGTGCGCATCTCCCACCACGGTGCAGGAAATATAGAGGGAGCCCGCCCCCTAGTGGTTCCTCAGCAAGGCGCAGCCTCCACACTCAGTAGGAAGAGCAAACAACATCAACAATAACAAACAATAGTGGGCTTTAACTTACTACACTGTTTAATTGAAGGGAAGGTACTATTATGAGGTCAATGGTACAAAGCAGTAGATCACAATGGACAATTATTTTGGCTCAGATACAGGTAATACTAAATGCAGGTACACCAGATCTTTCAAAAATATGTGCCATCTTGTGTCTAATATCTTTCAGAATGAGACTAAAAATTATTATCTGGGAAAATATGAAATACCCAAGGATAAAATTTCTGTGACAACTATTGGTGCACACTTGTAATTTGAGTACACTGGGAGGCTGAGGCAGGAGGATTCCAAGTGCAAGCCAAGTCTGGGCAACTTAGTGAGACCCCCATCTTAAAATAAAAAAGGGAGACTAGGTATGTAGCTTAGTGTAAAGGCCCCAGCTTCAATCCCTCATATCATTAAAAAAAAAAAAAGAGGGCAGGGCAGTGGTGAACAGGGAAGGGGCAGATATGAAAGAGGAGGGGAAGAGAAGGGAGGAAATAGAAAAGACTATCACATGCTTATACATCCCCAAGCTTAAAAACCTACAGACAAATAAAACTCTCCCTTTTTTCTTTCTTTCTCAAAAGAATTTGTGATTGATGGGAGCTTCTGTGAGTCTTCTACCCACAAACCATAATTTTCTTTATGTACAATTAAAAGGCAATACCATAAATAGTTTTTAAAAATCTTGCAAAAAAAAAAAAAAACCAAAAAAACCCAACCCAACCAAAACCAAGAGCAAAGTGTGGATGTAATCTCAGGTAGTGACAATTAAATGACACAGGAAGCCACAAAATTCATCACAGCTGTATGACATCATACCCAGTGTTCCCTTCCCAGGCAACTGCTATGTACCAAAGTAAAATTAGCCTCTGTCACTGCTTACGCAGCCCCCTCCCACTGACTGACCAGGGAGCTCAAATGTCTGCAACTCTAACAAAGCATGTTAGGAATATTTCAGTCATTCACTGGGAACAATTCACATGAAAGTGAGTAGAAGAAATTGATTTATAGTCCCTTCCCACTGAAGTCACTAATTCAAGAAGTTCTTAATGAGCATCTACCACCTAGAAAGGTATGTGGGAACCAATGTAAATAAATAAAAAGAAGACAAGGTTCTTCTAGTCAAAGAACTTCAAACTTGTTTCCTAAAGAAGAGAATTTCAACTGCGATCCAGACGGAGTTAGGAGGCCGCCCTGCAGCCTGGGGGATGGGGAAAGGGCTGGTGAAGGGGCCTCTGAGTTGGCCTTGCAGAGTGGGGAGCATTTCAGCAGGTGGGTAAGAAGGGAAGGGCTCCAGGCGGAGGGAAGTGTAGCCGGCACTCAATGCTCATGGAGTCTGAAGAATGACTAGCACCGCAGTTTGTTGTGTGTGAGTGAAGGGGAAACTGACGGCTGAGGACAGAAAAATGTTCAGTCTTTAATGTGTCAGCAAAGAAGAACAATGAAGGGCAATGAGCAGGGCAGCAGGCACCACGAGCAGACCTGTGCTTCAGCTGCAGGGATCACAGGAGTACTTACACGGCCTCAATGTAGCCATTTATTTCCTTTGGATATACACCCAGAATGGGAAATTCTGCATCATGTACTCATTCTATTTTTCCTTGTTGGAGGAAGTTACATGCTATAACTCATGATGAATGCAGCAATTAGCTTTCCCACTACAAGTGTACAAGGAGTTCTTTTTCTCCATATCTTTAAAAAAATTTTTAATTTTATTAGTACATGTCTGCAATATATGATGATTACATTCATTGCAGCAAATTGTTACTTTACACATCTTGACTTTCCCTCTTCCCTCCCCCTTTTATTTTGCCAGCATCAGATTCATTTATTTTCATGTCCTTATAAAGTTATCATATATACAGATTAACAACCAGACTAATAGGCTAAAAACGTATGAAACACGTAAGACAATTACACCAAATCAAGGTACACTTTTAGATACATTATGCATGCTGGATTACAATAGCTTTTTCTCTCTCTATTCTTATTATCTGTTTTTTATTCCATACAGTACTTTATATATTGAGTTTTTCATATAAACCATGTCTGATTTACGTCACTTAACATGGTCTCAAGGTGCATGCATTTTCCCTCAAAGGATTCAAGTTTATTCTTCTTTACAGCACAGTAGTACTCCACTGTGTATAAATACCACATTTTCCTTATCCATTCATCTGTGGATGGACATACAATATATAGGCTGTTTCCAAGATTTAGCTATTATGAACTGGGTTGCTATAAACATGGGTGCGCATTCATTACTGTGGTATGTTATCTTTAACTCTCTG
Organism: Hystrix cristata; assembly: GCA_004026905.1. Taxonomy (NCBI): domain Eukaryota; kingdom Metazoa; phylum Chordata; class Mammalia; order Rodentia; family Hystricidae; genus Hystrix; species Hystrix cristata. The sequence continues at coordinate 15,598 of PVJO010005708.1, read as the reverse complement.
GGGATGACATCTGGAAGGGGAATAGCTGAGTCAAATGGAATTTCTAGTTTCAGATTTTTGAAGACTCTCTACACTGATTTCCATAGTGGTTGTACCAGTTTACACTCCCACGAACAATGAAGCAAGGGTTCCTTTTTCCCCACCAGCATTTGTTGTTGGTTGATTGCTTGACGGCGGCCATTCTTCATGGAGTGAGATGGAATCTCAGTTTTGTTTTAATCTGCATTTCTCTAATGGCCAGCAATGTTGAACAGTTTTTCATGTATTTATTAGTCATTTGTAATTGCTTCTTGGCCTTTTGGCTAAGATCAAGTGTATTAGTCATTTGTACTTCTTCATCTGAGAAGTGCCTATTCATCTTAGATACCCATTTTTAAAATTGGGTTTTTACATTTGGGGAGGTCTAATTTTTTTTGAGTTCTTTAAATATTCTAGATATTAGTCTTTTGTTTGAGGAGTAGCTGGCAAATATTTTTCCCTATTTTGTAGGTTATCTCCTAACTGGTAGTGGTTTCCGTTGCTCTGCAGAAGCTTTTAAATTTGATGTGATCCCATTTGTTGATTCTTGGTATTACTTCTTGTGCAAGTGGGGTTTTGTTACACCTGTGTCTTCAAGTGTTTTACCTATTTTGTCTTCTAGAAGATCAAGTGTTTCTGTTCTAATGTTTAGATCTTCGACCCATTTTGATTTTAGTTTATGCGTGGTGATAGATATGTGTCCAGGTTCAATCTTCGGTATGTGGAGAGCCAGTTTCCACATCACCATTTGTTAAAGAGGCTATCTTTCCTCCAGCAAAGGGATTTGGCCCTTTTGTCAAAGATAGTGCAGCTGAGTGTGCTTGAAGTTATTTCTGCATCCTCTATTCTGTTCCATGTGTCCACAGGTCAACATTTTGCCAATACCATGGTGTTTTTATCACTGTAAATTTGTTGTATAACTTGAAGTGTGGGATTGTGATGCCCTGTGCATTGCTCTTGTTGCCCAGAAATGCTTTTGCTATTCTGGTCTCTTCTGGTTCCATATGAATTTTAGGATTGTCTTCTCCAGTTGTGTAAAGAATGCTGTTGCTATTTTGATTGAGACTGCATTAAATCTATACAAAATTTTGGAAGTATGGCTGCTTTGACTATATTGGTTTGGCCTACCCAAGAATAGGATATTTTTCCATTTTCTGATAATCCTCTTCAATTTGCTTTTTCAGAGTACTATTGTTTTCATTGTAGAGTTCTTTCATTTCCATCTCACTCTAGAAAGAATGGCTAATATCAAGAAATCAGCCAATAACAAATGCTGGAGAAGCTGTGCAAGAGGAACCCTTCTCTATTGTTGGTGGGAATGTAGACTGGTGCAAGCATTGTGGAAATCAGTGTGGAGATTCCTCAAACAATTAAAAGTAGAGGTTCCATTTGACCCAGCTAGTCTGCTTCTTGGTATCTTCCTGACAGAATAAAAAGCATCATACCATAGTGATATATGCACATGTATGTTCATAGCAGCACAGTTTGTAGTAGCTACATCTTAGAAACAGCTCAAATGCCCATCAACCAATGAATGGATAAAGATGTGTTTTTTTATACAACAGAGTACTACTCTGCCATAAAAAAGGTAAGTCTGAAACATTTCTAGGTAAACAGATGCATCTAGAGACCATTCTCTTAAGTGAAATAAATCAGATGTTTAAATGCCACATTGTTTGTGTGGTGTGAGAAACAGAAAGTGTAAATAAGGACAAAAATTTATAATACATATTGAGGAAAGAGAAGAAATTGTTCAAGTGGGAAGGGGAACAAGGCAGGGGGAAGGAAGGGAGGACAAGAAAAAAAACAGAAGGAAAAAATAGAAATGAAGCTTTTAAAATAAGGAGTGGGAGAGGTGTTGAAGGGTGGGCAGGGGAATGGGGAAAATGTAGAAGCAAGATACATTAAGTGCAGGTGCAAATTCTCTATGATGAATGTTATTATATGTATCTAAAATGTACCAGTAACTGTAAAAATAAATGAATATTAAAAAAAAATCCCACAGATCTGATCCACATCTCTCCTTAAAAACAATTACTATGAATAAGCATACAGTAAATATTTCAAGCATTCAAGCACACACACACACACACACACACACACACACACACACACACAATGAACCTAGATACAAAAAAATCCTCAATAAGATTCTGGCAAACAGAGTGCAGCAAATCATCAAAAAGATTATATTCCATAACCAAGTAGGATTCATCCCAGGGATGCAGGGATGGTTCAATATATGCAAGTCAATAACTGTAATACACCACATTAACAGAACCAAGGATTGAAACTTTATTTAAAAAAATGCTGCCTTTTATTATATAGTCAGGCCCACGATGGTTGTTTTATTTCTTAAAAAGTACAGTATAACAAGTCTTCACATAGCATTACATTGTATTAGACATTATAAGTAATCAAGAGATTTTTTAAAAAGAAGGGAGGAATGCACAAGTTATATGTAAAAATTACATCATTTTCCATAAAGAATTCAAGCCTTCATGAATTTTGGCATCCTTGTGGGACTCTTAGAGCTAATTCCTTTCCGCTACAAAAGGGAATTGTATTTGTAAGTTAATTTTTTGAGTGATGAGCAACCTGAAGAATAAATAAATAAACGGAACTTAAAAATACACCTTAAAATTGCTGCATAACTAAATGGAAACAGATTTTCAAAAATAGAGACGCACACACAACCATTTTACTCCCATTACAGTTATCAACTGAATGAAATGGATCAGCCAGATATTTAAAAAACTGACATTAGTTTCTTTTGTACTATGAATGAACATGAGTTCAGTCCACAATGGTACTTTGGAAAAAAAAAAAAAACCAAAACATTCCTGTTGTTTGATAATGTATCTTTGATGGTTTACAAACGGCAGGCAGACTCAACTGCTCCTGAATACAATCATAGACATAATCCTGGCTATAGAAGAAGCAGTGAAGTAAGTGACAAAAAAGTTTTTTCCTTGATAAGTGCTAATCATGTGTGTATACGCACACATGCGTGCACACACATAAAACTTCATGAATTATAATCTGCTGGGCTTAGAGGTAAAGGAAGGAAATTCAGTGCTCTCACATTTGAATTACTAATAAACAGGCCTCATTTGAATGTGTATTCAGCACCTACTACTGGGCTACATGCTGCAGGGGCATAAAATGAATAACAAGGCACAATCTCCTGGGGAAAAAGTTCATAGTTCATTAAGAGAAAAAGAAGGGCTGGAGATATAGGTCAGGGGTACAGCATTTCCCATCGTGCACTAGGCTTTGGGTTCAACCCCCAGCACCATAAAAAGGAGGAATACAATAATGATCTGTAATATATTCTAAGATAATATAATGATATATGTCACGTGAGAAGGACAGATGAAATGCTGGAAAATCAGGAGGGGAAAATGACTCAGGTTAAAGATAGGTATGGGGGTAATTATGAAGAATGACTGGTAAGATGGAAGCCTGAAAAATGTGAATAATTTCATTAGCCTATGAAAAGGTGGAGGAAGTAAGAAGAGAATTCCATTCAGGGGTAACAAGGGCACAGGGCTGAAGGTGTTAGTGTTCAGGGAATGGCAGTGGTTTCCTTTGGCTGGAATGCAGGATACGTGGAAGAGCAGTGAGAAAAAAAGGCTAGAAAGATTCCATGAGGCTAGACCCTGAAGACATTTGAAAAGCAGTGGTAAGGAGGGTGGACTAGATCTGGTAAGTCATGCAGAGCTTTCGAGGTTTTTTGAGCCAGGGAGTGCTCTATACATGATAGATCTTGCTGCTTCTTTTTTCCCATTCCCTTCCCTCTCTTCACCCCCCTCCACCCTCGTTTATTAGGATGGGTATAATTTACAAGGAAAAAATACCACTCAATAACAAAAATCATGGAAGAGATAAAAAGCAAACTCAAGGATGGCTCAAAGCTTGGCACCTCAATGTCTGTAGAAAAGAATGGTGCTGGTAACAGAAGTGAAAGTCAGTTAAGGATCTGGAATTGAGAAAGACATAAGAGACTGAATCCCACTCAGTACACTGAGTCGATACACCAGAATACAGAGAGATGGCCACCAAAACCACCAACAAAAGTGTAGAGAAGGCCAGTGAGAGCATCCTGGAGCAATAAATACTTACGATGTAACAAAGTAAGTTAGTATTAAGGTAGATGATGAAGTAGTGGTCAGAGAGGGAAATTCAGGATAATACACTCATAGGATCCAAAGAATGAGAGAACTTCTGAGGCATTCAAAAGACAAAAACCTCATTGTAAGGGTTAAAAGAGTGAAGAAATAAGTGCAATGAATGCAGACCCCCATTTCATGAATTCGGTATGAAAGAATAAAGAGGAGATATAGAGGACATAGGTGAGGGCTCTGAAGAAAGAGGTGTTAGTTATTTGTAGGAAAGGGGACATCTTGAATGTTTCTATGGAGAGAAAAGGTGGTAAGAAGGACAGACTGAACACCCAGGACAAGAGATCCCAGAAAACAAAACAAACAAAAAGAAAGAAACGGTGACAAATGAAAGAGAGAAATATGTTTAAGTGAAAAAAGAAAAGGAAGCTCTAGAATCAAAATGACTGGGCGTCAGATCTGTTTTGGTAGTCTATGGAAGGTTTCCAAAAATGTGGTTTAAACACGTTGACATTTCACACAGAAAACAGAACATGGGGCAACACTAGGCCCAGGCTACCGGGGAACGACAATCATTGCTGCTCTTTCCTCTGTACCTACCCCAACCAGGACAGGGCCTGCACTTTGCAGTCGACTTCACCCCCTACCTACTGCCTCACGCTTTTAGTAAGTCCTATGGACCTGGTTGGCCTGTGAAAAAATACGAATTTTTTTTTACCTCTAAGGGCTTAAGTTTTGAGTCGATGATTCATAAATGTTTGTGACCAAACCCCCACGTGCCACCCACCCATATCCGCACATACATGGCTGACAGGGGGGTGGGGTGTGTGTGTGTGTGTGTGTGTGCGTGTGCGCGCGCGCGCGCGCGCGCGCTGTTATTATCGCGAGATCAGGGCGTGTCTGTCTGTGTGTGTAGGGGGTTGGGGCACAGTCGAGACCCGTATTTTTCACGGAAAAGTGTTTTCGGAGCCCCAGGAATGAAGCCCCCGGCCCCCCGCGCCCTCTCCTGTGGGAAGGGGCGAGCTGAGGAGGAAGCCGACCCGGGGAGCAGAAGGGCCTTGCACACCGGGCAGCAGCCTCCGCCATGCCACCTACCTCGGACCGCACTGGGCCGACAGCTGCTGGCTTTGGCCCCCCCGTTTCTGCTTCCCGTCTTGCTGAGCCGCAGTGCAGCTTTCCGGACCTTCCGCTAACAGTGGCCCCACTCTGGGTTGGAATCCCAGCGCGCATCGAACTCGAGCCCACATACTCGGTCCCACCTGCCTCCGCCTTCCACGCTCCCCGTCTGAGGAAGAAGCCACCGAGCATGCGCAAGGGGGCGGGCGGCCTCGCCTGCACGGCCGCTGATTGGGCCAGGGGAGAGTCACTCAGAGGCGTCCATTCGTCAGCCGGATAGACTCGGTGTTTTGGTGGGAAAACGCTGCCCTCCTGTCATCTCCACAGAAAGGTTAAAATGGGATGAGGAGGGACACGGGGAATTAGTTTTAAACTTTTCTTCAGGTATTTACTGTATCCCACCTCAGCGACAAGACCGGCCCATTCACAGCCCCTCCTCGGACAGAACAATTGCTTCTGTTGTGGTGAGTGGTGCAGCTTTAAATCCTGCAAGTAAGAGAAAATGCCAGTGCACACGTCTGCTCTTCCCTCAGAAGGATTAGGACGGGAATATGAGAAAGGCCCACCCAGCTCTGCCTTGTTACCTGGCAGCCTTATCTGCCCTGTGGTTGGTTTTGTTTTCATCGGTGAAAAATCAAATTACACCGCACTAGCTTCCCAGGTAAATTAAATAGAATCATCTGTTTGAAGATCTTAAAGCAAGCTGTGTGGAGACCCCAAGAAGATCTCTAATCCAGATCCTGATCTCGGCTTCCACATCCCGGAGTCCTTTCTGCAGGATGGAGATGAAAGCAGCTAGTGGTACTAATGTCCCATGATGTTGGACTGGCTGATGTGGCTCTCAGTTCTCTCTCTCTCTCGAGACAAGGTCTCGCTATGTAGTTCAGGCTGGCCTTGAACTCACTATGTAGCCCAGGCTGGCCTTGAACTCACCTTGCTCTTCCTGCCTCAGCCTCCGGAGTACTGGAATTACAGACTTGCCTCACTACGCCCAGCGTGGCTCTGATTCTGAACGTGAAGACAGAGTGGGAGATAACGGACTCCTGGAGATGTCAGTGCGCCAGCAAGTGCAGCTCATCGCCGGTTGTGCTCATCTTAGCCCTGCCTCGCAGTGATGCGGTCTTCTCATTGTGACTTTACTCTGGTGACTTCATAGGTAGATCTCTGGACTCAGTGGACTGCGTACATCTCACAAGGCACCTGTGGGGACTAGCTCGGAAGCCAAGGTAAGCAAGTCCTTTCTTCTTTCCGGGGTTTATTTTCAGGCCTTTCTTCTATCTTCCAGGACCCTATCAAGAGCTATGTAATGCTCTTCTGACTTCTGGTCCTCACTCCCACCGGCCTCCACCCAGCCAGCGCTCTGGACAAGGGCCTGGTGCCTGGGGGCGGCTGGGCACCACTCTGCTGCTGCAGAGTCCTGGAGAGGGCCTGGGCGCTGGAATGTTTTGGTGTTCGAAGGTTGATGGAGGTGGTGATGGAAGGGGCCCTGGAGACCCTCCCTTCGGGAGCACGCAAACGTGGGGAGGCTCAGGTCGGAGACTGCTTCAAAGATCTTGATGGTGATGTTAGAGTGTAGTTCCTTTAGAGAAGGCTCGCCACTCAAAAATACTTCAGGTCCTTCTTGTCTCGATCAAAGAATTGCATGAGACAGGCAAGAACGGTGCCAAAAGTTTATTAAAAAGAACTGCGGGGTAAATGGGTATTGGAAGAACCAGCCATACAGAGCAAACTTGGGCTGAACAAAGAAAAAGGGGGTAAAAAGCAAAAATAAAAGTACACACTGTGTCTGAGAGACACGGCGCTGGCTGCCGTGCAGATTCGCACACCCTAGCAGCTCTCCGCGTTGGCCGCTCCTATTTTATGTGGTTCGTCTACTTGGGAGCTCTTCCGGCTTCCCTCAAGCTCCTGTGTCTTCTGAAGAACCCCCGCGTCCTCTCGCAGCTCCCGAGTCTTCTTCTGAAGTCCTGCATCTGAGTCCTTTTGCCCTGGGATCTTGTAATTAACAAGTCCCTGTTGCCTTGGGAACTTGCAATTAACAAGTCCGGCCTGTCTCCCCAGCCAGTTTTGCCATGTCCTGTCTCCTCTAACAATATGTTATTAGGCAGGTAACTGATGATAATTGTTATATGCTCTAGCCCTATTGACCTCTTGTTAAATATGCTCTTAATATTTCTTTGTATCTTGTAGCCTTTTTTTTTTTCATTTGAAGTCTATTTTCATTTTGTCTGATGTTATTATGGCCTCCCATTCTCTCTTGGTTACTATTTGCGTGGAATATCTTTTGCTGTCATTTATTTTACCTATTGTTTTTATCATTTTGTAAAATAATTTTCTTTCTCTTTTTTTTATTAGTACATGTATGTAGTATACATTGTTTACATTCCTTGTGTGGAGCTGATACTTGCACATAGCACATCTTAGTTTCTTTTTTCATCCCTTTTCCTTCCCTCCCTTCCCCCTTCCTCCGTCTCTTGATCCTTTTCCCATTTGAGAAGAAACTATCTTCCTTTATTTTGCTCTTCATTTATAATTTGGGTTTCCCATATAAGAGAAACCATGTGATATTTAAATTTGTGTGTCATTTAACATTATCATCTCAAGGTACATCCATTTTCCTACAAAGGACTGAGTTTTATGTTTATGTATGGCAGAGTAGTACTTCATTGTGTGTAAATACTACATTTTCTTTATCCATTCATCTGCTGATGGACACATAGGCTGTGTTGGCAGAGATCAGTTGACTCCCCAGTGTCCTGTGGCAGCTTCCTGGAACAGGATCCACTTCACCACATTAAATCATATTTATTAAAAACCCTGAGTGTTTTCAAAGGAAATTTTGTTCATTCGAACTGCCACATGGTCTGTCACTGCCTCTGAAACTTTTTTTTTTTCCTGAAACTTTTGAGGAACGAGCATACATTGTGTTCCACATTCCCTGACCCAGCGATCCATGAGCTTACTTTCTGGGAAGGAATAAACTAGGACTTCTCTCTGGTGGAATTCAGGATCATTATATGAGCTGAACAAAATTTACTTTTAATCACTATTGCTAGTAAAGATTGTCAAGTTATTGCATTTTAAAGTACAGTAACACTCAAGCTGAGATCATTATTGCAGGAAAAAAGGGCAATAGCCTCATTGATAGAAGTAAAAATAATAACCTAGTTTAAAAGTAGACAATTTAAATAGACATTTTTCAGCAGAAGTCACACAAATGGCTACCGATATTTTGAAAACATATTCAACATTGATAATCATCAGGGAAAAGAAATCAAGACCACAAAAATCACTTCAGTCCAGTGAGAATGGCTAGTATCAAAAGGTCAGAAGAGGACAAGTGTTGAAAGAGACAGAGAGAAAAGGGAAACTTTATACTGTGGTAGTGGGAATGTAAGTTAGTACGGTCCTTATGGAAACCAGGCTGCAGCTTGCTCAAAAAACTAAAAATAGAACTAGAATATGATTCAGTAATCTCTCTACTGGATACAGCTAAAAAAATTAAATCAGTATGTTGAATATATGTATCCATTCCTGTGTTTATTACAGCATTGTGCACAACGGTCAAGATATGAAATCAAATTTCCACAAACTGGTGAATGAATAAAGAAAATTTGGCGTACACACACACACACATACACACACATGCACGCACACACACATGGATGCTATTCTGTCTAACAAATGAAAAATTATGTGATTTTTGAAAACATGGAAGAACTTGGAGGACATTTTGTTAAGTGAAATAAGCCAGGCGTGGAAATACAAATACTGCCCGATAGCACTTTTATGTGCAATCTAAAATAGGTGATTTTGTAGAAGTAGAGAGTATAATGCTGGTTATTAGAGGCTAGCGTAATTAGGGGAGGGTAGAGAAGGGGGAGACGTTGGCCAAAGGTTGCATAATTACAGGTAGAAGGAATAAATTCAAGAGATGTAATCTACACCAAGTTGATTACAGTTAATGGTGACATATTGTACTCTTGAAAATGCAGCGAGACTGGGTGGTACCTGATCTCAACACAGAAATGATAACTATGTGAAGAATTGTATGTGTTAATTATTTAGATTTAACTATTTCATAATGTATATAGACTTCACAATGTGTAGTTCACAATAAATATATGTAATTTTATCTGTGAATTACAGATAAATTTTTTGTTTATGAATTAAACAACAACAACAACAAAAAAAACACTACAATAGCACCCAAAAGAGAAAGTTAGATGTAAATATAACAAAATATATAGAAGATCTATGTAAAGACAAATACAAATCTCTAATGAAACATATCACAAAACCACAAAAATGGGAAGACATTCTGTGTTCATGGAAAGAAGTACTAAATACTGTTAAGAAACTAGGTGTTACCAACCAATAACAAGTGCTGTCAGGGCTGCAGGGAAAAAGGAACCTTCCTCCACTGTTGGTGAGAATGTAGACTGGTCCAACCACTGTGGAAATCAGTGTGGAGATTCCTCAGAAAACTACAACTAGAGGTTCCATTTGACCCGGCTATTCCTCTGGTGGGTATCTTCCCAGAAGAATTAAAATCATCATATCTCATTGATATATGCACAACCATGTTCATAGCAGCACAATTTGTAATAGCTAAAATTGTGGAAACAACCTAAATGCCCAACAACTAATAAATGGCTAAAGAAGATGTGGTTTTTCTACACAATGGAGTACTACACCACCATAAAAAAAGATAAACTAGAGTCATTTGTATGTAAATGGATGTTCCTTGAGAACATACTGTTAAGTGAAATAAATCAGACACTTATCAGTACACATCGAATTGTTTCTCTGATATCAGAAACAATAAGTGTAAATAAGGACAAAGGGGTATAATAGATATCATGTAAAAAAAAAGATAGTATTCAAAAGAGAGGAAAACTAGATAGGGAAAAGGGGGATAAAGAAGAAAGGTTAAAAGAAAAGTAAAATGAAAGGGAAAAATGGAAAAATGTAAATAAACTTGTTGCAAATAGAAAGGGGTGGGAGGTCTGTAATACTATGAGCTTCAAGAGGAGATAATTTTCTATACTGTCCATTATTAAAGCATGAATGAAAGGCGTGGGGCCGAGCATGAATGAGTCAGAGCACAGAGCAAAATGTAGGAAGTGCTGTGAGAGTAGCGCAAAATCCCATAGTAACTCAAATAAGAAAAAATCAGATGAGCATAATTAAATGATCAGATCAAGGAAAAAAAAAAGAAAGGGGGGGGTGAACAGAAGGGAGGGGAGGGGAAAAGGGGGGAAAACCAAGATACATCATGTACAGGTACAAAATAACCATGTTGATTATGATCATTATGTATATAATGTACCAATACATGTTCTTGGTAGAAGAAGAAAAAAAAAAAGAAACTAGTTCTTTTCCAGCGGAGCTATAGCTCCGCTGGAAAAGAACTAGTTTCTCTTTTTTATATATATATATTCAATGCGCTCTCAGTCAGTATGCCAGGGACCTACTATTTTTTGGATATTTAAGAACTGATTCTAAACTTTATATGGAAAGGCAGAAGACTCATTATGTTCCCACTGCACTGAAAAAGGACTTGGATGACTAACATTATCTGAGGTTGTCTTACTATAAAGTTGCAATAATAAGACAGTACGGTATTGATGAAAAAAAAGTCAAATAGACCAAGGGAACTGATACAGGGCCCATAAACAGACACAACAGATTTTTAGCAAAGGAGAGAAGACAGTCCAATGGAGGAGCAATGGTAATTTTTCACTAAATGGTGCTACAACAACTGGAAGTCTACGCAGAACAAAATAACAACACTAGCAAAAGAGAATCCATACGCAGAACTCATACTTTCACAAAATTAATTCAGAATTGGGGTATAATCTATAAATAAAAAACAAAAATGTAAAACTTCCAGGATCTAACAGAGGAGAAAATCTAAGGGGCCTTGAGTTTGGTGATGAGTGTTAGACACAGTACTAAAAGTATGATCCGTGAAAAAATTTTCTGTTAAGTTGAAATTTATGAAAATTAGAAATCTCTGTTTTGTAAAAAAGGTGTCAAGTGAATGAAAATACAAGATACAGAATTGAAGAAAATGTTTATAAATCACGTATCTGATAAATCAGCACAAAAATGTACTATATTCACATAACCACACTATCTACATAGTTCTGTATGTAGCTTACATTGTTCTTTTGTCTTCAAGAGAAAATTTGCCTGGAGGAAAGATAGTTTCTTTAACAACCTGTCCTGGGAAAGCTGGCTTTCCTCATGCAGAAGATTAAATCTAGACCTGTATCTCTCACCATGACTAAACTCAAATCAAAATGGATCAAAGATCTAAATATTAAAACAGAAACAATCTGCTAGAAGATAAAATAGATAAAACTCTTGAAGACATAGGCGTAGACAAGGACTTTCTGAATAGAACCCCATATGCTCTAGACATAATACCAAAAATCAAGAAATGGGATCATATCAAATTAAAATTTCTGCACAGCAAAGGAAATAACCAGTAAAGACATAACTTACAGATGTTAAAAAATTTTTATCAGATATTCCTCAGTCAGAGAACCAATACCTAGAATATATAAAGAACTAAAAAAAAATTAGACTTCCCCTAAATAAAAGACCCAGTCCAAAAGTAGGCAACTGAAATGAATAGATACATCTCAGAAAGAGTACAAATAATAAATATATGAAAAAATGTTCAACATTCCTAGCCATTAGAGAAATGAAAATTAAAGCAACACTGAAATTCTACCTTACTCCAGAAAGAGTGGCTATCATCAGGAATCAAATAATAAGAAAAGTCATAATAAATCATAAATCTTGGGTACAGCTTGTAGCTATCAACAGATGAATGGATAAAGAAAAAGTGGCATGGAATACACAATGGAATACTACTCTGCCATAATGAAGGAGAACTTTGACTCATCTGTAGGGTAATGGTCGTGCCTTGAGACCATAATGTTAAGTGAAATAAATCAGACACACAAGATTAGATGTCACATGATTTCTCAAAGATAATGGGGAATAGGGAGATAGATCTTTTGCAAATGGGATGTGGACCAAGAGATTGAAGGAGGGCGGAAGAAGTATAGGGAAAGTGTGTGAAAGAAAGAATTAAGATGTGTTGGGGTTGGGGATTTAGCTCAAGTGGTAGAGCACTTGCCTAGCAAGTGCAAGGCCCTGAGTTCGATCTTCTGCAACCCTCCCAAAAAAGATGTGTTATGTACATGTACTAACTCCCCTCAAAAAATGTGGTCATTACATACCGCAAACATGTACCAATAAAGTAAAATAAAAAGTCAAAAAAGAGACAGTTTGCCTAAATATTAGTCATTCATTTAAAAATTTATCTTTTAAACTAGTAATCTCAAAACACTTGTTCAGTCATATTTATACATTTTAAAATCAGTGTATGAACAGGTAAAGAATATTTATTTACTTACAATCCACATACATATGATCTAATATAATATTAACACCACACAATAATAGGGATTAAATGATATAAAAGTAAACACTTTGATTTTGTGTGTTAATCACCGATAGTAAAATTAATCTAGTCTCAGTTTAAAATTTATTAAAATTTTTAGAGTTGGAGTTGCAAAGTTGTCATTATTTTGCCGAATATTGGCTCAACATAGCAATAGAATTAAAAAGTTCTTTCACATGTGTATTTCTGAAAACAAATGACCAAATATTTAATGGCTTGAAAGAACAAGGAATTTATTATTTCTCATAATCATTTTCCATTGATTGGAACTCTTCTAGATGGTACATAGTACATCTGTAACTTCTAGATTGTACATCACTCATTGAAGACAAGACTTCCATAAATTTTGTTACACACATATTGACTTAATGGTGCTTTAGGGAAAATTAAAGAGTCATTCAAACAGTTATAAAATGCAAGGTGGAGGGAAAAGCATTCTAGCACTGGCTGATAACAATACGATCCATTTCACCCCAGTTCAGGTGCACCACCTCTAACCTGAAAATCAAAGGCATTTAGGAAAGTGAATAATAGGGAGCCACTGGACAATGTTGGTGGAAGACTAAATTGGTACAGCACTTAGATAACATTGGAGGCTCCTAAAAAGAAGTAGATATAGGGCTGGGGATTTAGCTGAGTGGTAAAGTGCTTGTCTTGTAAGCACAAGGACCCGAGTTCGATTCCCAGCACCAAAAAAAAAAAAAAAAAGAAGTAGATATAGAATTATCACATGATCTATTAATGCCACTTCTGAGATGGATCATAAAAAGTAAGAAAATCACTAGCTAGAGACCTTAGTACTCCCTTATATAATTGTAGTACTGCAATAGTGAAGACATGAAACAACCTAAGTGTTTGTAGATGGCTAGATCTAAAAAGAAGATGTAAAACGTGCATGCACGCACGCGCGTGTGCACACATGTGCGTGCGCACACACACACATACACAGAAATGTTCCATCATAAAAAGAATGTCCTGTCTTGTGCAACAGTATGGATGAATCAGGAGGGCATTGGTCTAAGGGAAACAAGGCAGACAGAGAATGATGAATATTTGATTATTCCACCTACATGTGGACTCTTAAAAAGTCATTGTCATAAAACAGAGTAGAATGGTGGTTGCGTGGGGTTGGAGTAGGGGAGATGGAAGGTGTTGGTCGAAGGATACAAGCATTCAAGTAAAATATAAGTTCCAAAAACCTAATGTATAGCATGGTGACTATACTTAACAATATTACATTGTATACATTAAATTTGCTGCAGAAAGTCTTAAATGTTCGTACTGCAAAAATGAAAAATGGCAACTTTGTTAGTGAATGTGCTAGGTAACTTGATTGTGACAATCATTTTGCAGTATACATATATCAAATCATCACACTGTAACTTTAACTTATGCAAATTGTCAGTTATATATCAATAAAACCGAAAGGAAAATAAAGAGTAAACACAGATAGATAGAGGAACCACATCACATAATTATATCAGAAAATAAACCTTTATCATTCAGAAGAAATTGCGCAAAAGGGGCTTGCTCAATAAATGATCTTTTATGATGAACGAATGAATAAACAAGCGAATAAACATGTGGGCCAATTATTGCATAAGCAGAATATTTGATTGCTTACTCAAAATTCTCTATTACAGATAGAGAACCCAGTAGCTGTCTCTATAATGATGGATGCCAATTCAAGCCACATGACTGTGGAGAATGTTCAATTCATAGGGAGATCGTCATCATCTCACAAACTGACCTTTGCAGACTATCACAGTTGACATCATTCCAGCCCCATAGTCTCTTATTTGTAAGATGGTTTAGCATAACACAACGTTCATTTTTATTATTGGGCTCACCTGGATGCCAGAATCTGAAAGGAAGAATAAAGATGAGGGTATTTCTTTCAATAGTGCTTTGAAAAAACATTAGGAACAGGAAAGGGGCTAGGTCTGAACTTTGTGGAAATCAAGGTCAAATATTCCTGAGTTACCCTCCCCCACACTTCCCATGTGGCTTCTCCTCCACTTGCATGTCTGGCATTTCCTGTGAAAACTGTGCCCACATCACTCTCATCCTAGTGCACTGAATATTCTCTCAGCAGATAACCCAGAGGCTATCCTCTATTTCTTCATCCTCAGGTCCTGTCCCCAGGGACTTGCAATCCCTGGGGCTTCATTATATGATGAAAAGCTTCCACCCTGCTCTTGTGTATTAATGTATTTTTCCTTTTTTAATGGAATGATTTTGGAGTCTGAAAAACTAGTTACATCTCTAGATCTCCTATTTATTTACTGTTTTCTTGGACAACTAAGTTAATTTTCTTGATTGCCAGTTTTCCCATTTAAAACTTGGGAAGTAGAGTGACATCATTATATGTATCTTGCAATAGATATGAGAGCCAAAGATGGCAGTATACTAAAATATTTTAAAGTTTTAAAAAATACATAAATACGAGATAAAAATATAAACACTTAGGATTTTTCTTTACCTAAATTTTCTTTTTTTTTTTTAATTTTATTTTAAACCAAGAACATGTATTGGTACATTCTACATACAATGGTCACATTCATTACATTAATTCTGTACCTATACATGATGTATCTTGGTTCTCCCCCCTCTCCCCCCTCCCCTCTGCACCCTCCCTCCCTATTTACAGCAGGTTCATTTATCATTTTCCATATTTTCCCTCTCCCCTCTTTTTCCCCTGTTGCCTTTCTGCTTTTCCCCTTCTTTCTTTCTAGTACTTCTCTCCTCTGCTCACCATCCTCCTTTTATATAATATCTATTACACCTCTTTGTCCTTATTTACAATTATGGTCTCTCATATCAGAGAAACAATTCGATGCGTGCTCATGAGTGTCCGATT
>PVJO010005707.1:0-95789 GCA_004026905.1 Hystrix cristata | reverse complement strand
AAAAAGAAAAAAAATGGAGGGTTAGTCCAGAGTACTCGGAGGAAGACCCATCTCCAGGCCATGGGGTTGGGAGGCCTTTGCAACTCCCCTGTTCCTCGCTGTAGCCCTGTGTATTGGGGCTCTTTGTGGAGTGGCTCCCTCAGCTGTCCAGCCCTTGTGGCAGGTGGAAGGTGCTATCTGCAGTTTTCTACTTACCTCAAGAGATTGCTGTGCCCTGAACCCTTGTTTTCAGGGAAAGAATTCTAACAAGATTTCTGGGATATTTCCGTCTGGGCAACCAGCTGTGACAGTCGAGGGTGGGGAAAGCATATGGTAGAAGTAGCTCTTATGGCACTGGCCTCTCTCATAGAATGATAATAATAGCACTGACTGTATATGAAAGTGTCAGCCATGGGCTTTGTCTCTTTTGTTGACCTGGCCATGTGCAATCATTGTTGGGGCTGGTGTGGTCCACAGACCTGAGCATTGAAATCACTTGACCCTGATATCATATCACAGTGTTGTTGTCACTGCACGCCAGCTATGGGGATTTCAGCCTTGAGATCACCACCACCACCTAAAGAGAAGGGGCAAGGGCACTGCCCCTCATGCTGCAGTCCCCAGCATTTGATCATTTGCAGAGCTCTCCTAGAATGGGGAGTCCCCATCCCCAACAAGAGGACTCTGGGGCCTGGGTATGGGAGGTGTTGCTGGCCTACTTTCTGACCTGGGACTTTGTTGCTAAGCACCTCCAGGTGCTGCAGGGAGACTAGAAACTGCTCCTCTTGGTAAGGGACCATACGCTTTGCTAGACAGCTCGAGTTGACATGAACTTTGGTCAACAAACACTGTCCAAGTTTCCTTTGTCTGTTTAATGTGTTCATAAGTGTGGTGGTACAAGCAGTAGAACAGTTGAGCATGGACTTTTAGCTTGTTCGATGCAAGAAGGGCATTGCTTCTCTTACCACAAATAAAAAACTTAGTGATTTTCTGCTAGACAGAACTTATCCTTTATTTAAGTACATGGAGGATCATTTGGTAAATGATTAAGGACTTTAAGCTAAAAATAAATTAATTTTATAGCACTCTGAACATGATATTTCACTTTATCTTAGCCAAAAGGCCGAGAAACAATGAATGTGATATTTGAGTTAATTATTCATTGAGAATTTGACGAACACTTACATACTATGTTCTGACTTTTGATTCCCTTTAGTTCATGGCATTTGCTATAACATGACTAAACTCTAAAACCTAGGTTATATTGTAAGAAAAGGAAAAGTTGGTTCTCTGCTGTTTTGATTTAAGGGTGTCAATTATTTCATGGTTACTTAATGTTTGCCTTTTATAATAAGAAAAATTGTTCTCTCACCAATAGTTGTGAGCTTTCGGGAAAATTAACAAAAAATAAAAGTAACACATTCTGAAGTACATATATTTTAATAAAAAGTATTAAATTTCCATAGGGTATTATCTATATCTGTTCTGTTTTTTCCTTGCCTAGCTCAATACTGTCACTCATTTTTGCATTTGCTTATGAAAAGAAGAAATGTTACTTTTCAGAAGCATTAATGCAGTTGTTTTGACCCTCAGGAATAGGATGTAATTCCAGCCACAGAAATACTTAACTGAATGGGTTTATATGAAGTTTGGAAGAAAAAAGGACTTCTAACTTCTCTCTTCTGTGCATGCCACCCCTCCTTTGGGAATAACAGATTTAATTACCTTAATCTTGTATTTAAAATACTTTGACAGGCTAACAAAAGCTATAATCATAACATTCTATTAGATTGTTTTGTTGCTTGGTTTAATATGATAAGTTAATGCATCATTGGTTGTTATTTTACTGTAAAAATTAATGTGTGTTCTAACCAAGAATTATAAAATTTATTTTATAGCAAAGATAGACTTGTGTGCATTTCTTTTATAACAAGGGTTACATTTTCTTAGAACATCTCTCTCTGCTTACAGACAGTTCTGTGATACCCCATTAGATTCAGACTTTATTGTTCCTACAAGGTTAGAGTTAGGAGGTGCCTCATACCTTGGTGTCACTACTCTTCCTCTGACTTCTCCAGGTGGCAGCACGTTTCCTACATTTTGGTAGAGTTGAAGAGTGTCAGTGATAGAAGTGGAACGGAGGTAGCAGGTAGAGCACTTGGGTAAAAGGGAGGCCTGCAGTGTGGGCTGGTGTTGAGAGAGGTGCAGGAGACTTGGCAGGGCACTGTCTCCTGGAGGAGGGGGTAGCTAGTCTGAGTGGGTCCTGGGGTCTTAGTAGAACAGCTGACCTTCAACTCTATAGCAGATGGGGCTGGATGGAGGATAGAGACGTGTGAGTGTCGGCTCATGTCTCCAGGTGAGTAATCTTGCAGTGTGCCCGCTGTTCATATCCTGAGAACAAAACAAATTTCAGTTCAACTCTCATGTATCACCTTTCCAAAAAGTAGTTGAGTCAGCATGAATGTTAAATCATTTTAAGTTAAAAAAATACTTGCAAGCACAAGGCCCTGAGTTCGATCCCCGGCACCACAAAAAAAAAAAAAAAAATTATTGTATACGCTAGTTTTTAGGGTGATACACCCAATGGATTTAAAAAATAAAATCAGACCAATGGGTGAGAGACAAGAGGGTTGTCGGCTAAAGTTTGACAGTGTTTCCTAAATTATTGAATTTATTCTGTTTTTGCATTACAAAAGTAAAATGTTTGTTAAGTGTAGGGAAAAAGAAGGAGAAACAACCCTCCTCCACATTGAGAGATAAACTGTCAACATATTGATGCATTTCCTTCTCCTGTTTTGCTGTTCATTTGTTATTGTATGATTATGATCATATGATGGATTTGTAAATCTTTCTGATGATCTTAAAAGCACTTTTATTGTTAAGAATAGTTTGTAGTCATTGTGGAAAATTTAGATATCTTGTTTTGTTTAAAAAAAATACCACCATCAAGTCATTAGTATTTTTATACAATTTCTTGGTCTTTTTATATAATTAAAATGTAAAATTTTATGAACAACTAACATAATTTTATGAATCAGTATTTGTGGGTTTTAAGGATGGAGCACATAGCAGGCAACAGAGCTGTGCCTGAGGGAAGCCAAGTGCCCTGATTAGGTGCCCAGGCAAGTATGTCTTACAGTATGATCAGCAACCCCTGAGGCTGGGGTTGGCACTAGGGGAGAGGAAGACTTAACAGTTGCTTTATACTGTATGTATATGTCAACTTTCTATCACTGTAACAAATATCAGAGATAATGTAATCCAAACCCATTGGGAGGCCGAGTCCAGAGGATGGCCAGTTTGAGCCTATCCTGGCCAATTTAGTGGCTTAATGAGACCCTATCTCAGAAAGGGGGCGGGGCTGGGCTCTATTCCCAGGGGGTGGGGAAGAAAAAAAAAAGAGAGAGAGAGGGAGAGAGAGGGAGAGAGAGAAGGAGAGAGAGGAGGGTTGGGCTCCACTGTTCCCATTGAGGACGTGCCCCCTCTGGTTTGGAGACCTCCCACTAGGCCGCACCTCTTAAAGGTTCCACCATCTCCCAACAGTGCTATGGACTAGGGTCAAGCCTTTAGCATGTGGGCCTGTGGTTGATACTTTAGTTCCAAACTAAAGTACCGTGACTCCGGCAGTCTCAGTTCTTACCTTTGATTTCCATTTTGATTAGACTGTCCTTTGGCAAACTTTTAAGGAGAGGAACTTCACTGTATTTGAGCCTTTCCTTTGCTTTTAAATATGCCAGCTCAGCTAAATATGTGCTGAATTTTCCTTCAAAACACCTTTACATTGCTTCATTGTCTTTTGGAATTCAGTGTTGTATAGGAGAAATCTGAAGCCATATTGATTTTTGTTTCATGGCAGGAAACTTAAATTTTCTTTATTTTTTTCAGGTTACTTCTCTTATTTTCATAATAGAATGAATGCTCAGCATCATCCCATTGTAGCCTTTTAGAAATGGTTTTGTCTGACTCTTATGGCTCTTCATTAGCGCTTATTCATTTCTTCAATCTCATTCTTAGTTTTCTTGTAAAGCTTCCCTATCTTATCTTTCTCCATTTTAATTTAACTCATTTTTAATTTGTTGCCAGCCTTTCAGTACAATTTTTGCTCTTGCATGATGATGGACTTTTCATAACTAGACTCTATGTCTGAGGTTTTGTGGGCTGTGTTTTATTTTCTGTGCAACCATGAGTGTCATTGAGAAGTGGAAGAGCTTATATTGGGGTTGCCAACTCATGCTATTTTAACTGATCCTTTACCTAGACTTTCTGAGGCAAGGGAGGTCATTGAGTGAAAATCCTATAGCCCTGACGTGCATTGCCTTTTTTTTCAGAAGCAAGGAGCTGGCTCCTCATTGGCTAGGCACAGGAAGGGCATCTGTTGCTGTAGGGTAGGTTTGGGACTGTAATGAAGATTATTCTCTTTTCTAAAATATGTTTTAAATATCATGCAATGATTGGTTGTACACTTTCCAACAAATATCACTCTTCTTAGGGACCAGGAAACAGTTAACCTACTGAAACATGACTGCTGTAAGTTTCTAATTTGTTAGGAATTTCTTTGAGAGACTGATGGGATTCCTCAATCCATGCATAGTCTCGCCTTCACTTCCCAGGCCTGCCCTGGTCTGTCCTGTCTTTGTCTTTGGAGGCAGCATGGTCTTTGTTCTCCAGAGGGGGTCCCGTGCTTTCTCAAGACAGCTGTGGCATACTCATGTGTAATTTCCAGTATTTTCTGTTTTTAGAAAATGAATAAGCTTTACAGAATCCTAGTCTTTTAAATTGTTTTATCTTTTTAAAATAGCCACTGCTTCCTAAGCCATCTCGTGCCTATATGTGAATTGCTACTTTTCACTGCTGAATGAGCAGAATGGACTAATAGGATATTTCTATTTTCTTGCCTCTTCCTTATACTTTTCCCATAAATTGACCCACTCTATTTCTCTACCATTCTGTTTCAGTTAATTGTTGCTGAGACAAAATACCTGACACACAAAGTTAAAGAAGAAAGAGTTTATTTGGCTTATAGTTAGTAGAGGTTTCAGTCTCTGATCACCTGGCTCCAAGGCATGGTGGCATGGCAGAGGGACATCACAGAGGAGAAACAGTCCATGGCAAAGCAGAGCAGAGAAGGCAGCAAGCAGCAAGCAAGCAAGTGAGTAATGACAGGGAACAACAACAGCAGCCCTCTGTCTCATATTTTATCCAGGCTACCTGCCCAGTACTCACAGTCTTAATCCTAGCATCGCACTATGAATCAGTCCCAGCATCATATCCTTGATCCCAGCATCACACCTCCAGTCACCTCCAAAAAGCCCCACCTAATTATATAAAAGGAAGACACTATTCAAAAGAGAGGAGAACTAGAAAGGGAGAAGGGGTAAAAGAAGGAAGGGAAAAAGGAAAGAAAGGGGAAAAGGAAAAAATGTAAATAAACCTGCTGTAAATAGGGAAGGGTGGGGGAGCAGAAGGGAGGGAGGGGGAAGGGGTGGGGAATCAAGGTACATCACGTACAGGTACAAAATAACCACGATGAATGCGATCATTATGTATATAATGTACAAATACATGGTCTTAGTTAAAAAAAAGAAAGCCCCATCTAAAATTGCCTGAATCTTTGGGGGGACATCTAGATACAAGCCGTAACACATTCTTTCTTTCCAGTTCTGTAATCTTTGTATACCTTCAGTTGGAACAGTCTACTTCTCCTTTTTTCCCTCAAGTTAAAATTCAGTACAATTCAATAAAAAAAATCTACAAAATTGGAATTCTTTTAGAACCCAAGAGGAAAATAAGAAGTTTGGGTATATGTAACATTATGAACCAGGCAAATTAATTTTTTTTTTAAAGTTTATTGAATGGATAGCCATGGCTGGGTACAAGGGATTCCCTCTGCATCATTGGTGCCTAATATACACTTATTGAATAAAAAGGACTTAATAAAAGAGTAGATGAAGGCCAAGTCCCTTTCCAATTCTAATGTCCTATGATTAGAGTAGTGAAATCATTTTTGTAAGTTAGGTTAGAGATTCTTTTGAGTTCATCACATTGCTGTGTGACGCATAGTAAAAAAATGTGGAATGGTAGAGTGATTTATTTCTTGGGTTTGTACATTTGGTTAAAAATGATTTTGGGGGTTGAGGATTTAGCTCAAGTGGTAGAGCACTTGCCTAGCAAGTGTAAGGCCCTGAATTCGATCCACAGCACCCCACAAAAAATGTTTTTGTACATGTGATACCCTGGGTTTGAGTCCCAGTCTTGCAAAAAAAAAGTTAAAATTACTTTTCTTCCTCTAGAGAACCATGTAGTGGATATACGAATGGAATTCCCATATGCCGGTACAGCATTCTCTTCTTACATTAGCCTCTCTTGAACACCAGCTGTAGGCTGCAGAAAAGTAAAGGGTTGAAAGGATTCTTATGTCTAAAGAAGTGTAGGAATGTGGGTCCCTATGTAACCTCATAGTGTAACAGCATGGACATGGGTATGTGTGGAAGACTTACGGTGGTGTGGACCCCTGAACTTTGACATGTTGAGCTATTATTCTAGACAAAACTAGTGAGCAAAAGTTCTAAAGTTAAGAATGACATTTAGGGGGCTGGGGATTTAGCTCAGTGGTGAGAGTGCTTGCCTAGCAAGTGCAAGGCTCTTGAGTTTGATCCCCAGCACCAAAAAAAAAAAAAAAAAAAAAAGGACGTTTATAGTTGATTGTGTTGGCCAACACATTAGGACTATAAATCTATTCAGTTTAACTTGTTCGGCTCTATTTTTGCATTTAAGCAGGCACCTGATAGTTACGGTACTTGTACCCTGCTGTGGTGATTCTAGGACCAGCAGTCACAGCTTCCCTTGGGCACCTGTTAGAAATGCAGACCCTCCCTCCCCGGGCCAGAAATGCAGAGACAGAAGTTCTGCGGGAGAGGAGCACTCAACACTCTCTCAGCACACTTCTAGGAGGTTCTGATGGTGCTCGTGGTTTAGAACCACTGGTTTGCTGGCACACCAGTAACCATGCATGGTATGTTTCTGACAAATGGGGCCAAGTCCTAAAATAGAAGTTACAGTATCATGCAGCAGAAAAATAGAACTGTTCCCTTAAAATGGACATTGTAAGAAAAACAGTTTCCTTCATCCTGTTTAGAAAAGGTTTCACACTGGTAGGCATTATTTAAAATTGTTTGCAGACTCCAAAATTTTTTGTCTTTCCTTTTTGTAGGATGATATAAAACCATTCATTCTACTCAATTTAAATACATGGTGCTTTTTCTCACAATCTTAGCAGTACTGTAAACCAGTCATATTGGCTAGCAATAGTTTTGATTGACTAGCAGGAAATCAAGTTAAAATTTGGATTTGTCTTGCCCTGAGTGTTGCCCATGTGGAGTGCTATCTGTTGGTCAGCAGCAGCCAGAGCTTCGCAGGGGTGTCATTTTGGTTAGTTGGCTGATGTGAGTGAGTAGGAGGGGATATCATGTTTAAGGAAGCTGGCACTCAAATTAGAAACAACTGCCCAGAAGCACAGTGCAAATAATGAGGGAATCCAGATTTATAAGCAATGACAGAATGAGTTAGAGCACCTAATCTTTGCAGTTAGAGTTTCGTGTGGTTTAACATAGCCTTTGTTGTCTTTGTTATTTTACCTGATAGGGTCAGGGTGTAGGAAAAAGTTAATGACTTAGCCAAGTTACAGAGCAGCCCTGCCAAGACCTGTAATGCACAACAAACATTCATGACCTAGCCTGTAAACTCTCCCTAAAAGTGAATCCTCTGCAGTTGTGCAGAACCACTAAACAGCGGGCTGTGTAGTCTAGTCTTAGTTGCAACCTAGAAAAATGAGGTATTATCTTGATGTTAGAAGAGATATTTTGACTATAATAATAATTTGTTCGGAATGATCTTGGATCTATTTTCTCCCCCCTTTTTTTGATAGGAAGAGAAGCAGGAAACCATATCTTTAACAAGTCTCAATATGCTACATAGGATGTAATAAAGTCATAGAAGAGAAAAAAATAGTTCACTGTTATTGTAGGATCTTGTATCATTTGGAACTTTCTGCATTCATGTGCACGTGCCTAGCTTAGTTATCACATTGAGCCTGAGGTCACCAAGAGTTGGATGACTGCTTCTGCAGAGGTGTTATGGTTTGTGTCTAGATGTCCCCCCAAAGCCTCATGTGGTAAGAGGTAGCTGGATCTAGAGTGTATGATTACTAAATTAGTCCACTGATTGGTTTGGCATGGTTCTCCTGGGATCAAGGATGTGACGCTAGGATTAAGGGTATTAGGATTGAGGGTGGGAGTACTGCCCACCCTAAAGCCAGGTAGCCTGGATAAGATATAAAATACAGGAAGAAGCTGGTTCCCACCCCTTTGCTTGCAGTTCTTGCCTACCTTGCTGACTTCTGCCTGTCTGCCATGCCGCCCTGCCTCGGACCCAGCTGACTGTGGACTGAAACCTCTACAAACTGTGAGCCAAATAAACCTTTCTTCCCCTAACTTTGGGTGTCGGGTATTTTGTCCCAGCAACGAGAGAAAACCTAACTAACACAAGAGGCTAGGCTTTCACTAAGGCACACTGTGCTGGGGCTGCCTTGACAGCCATTCTGCTAATGGTTTACCTCTTTGCCTGCTGTTCTTCCTGCTTTCCTTGGGTCAGTTTGGAATCTGGTGTGTGTTCCCAGTCCTGGTTGCCTTGAGCTGTAAGCTTGGCTTACTGAAGTGTAGTGAGACTAACAGGAGGATTGGTTTCAGAGGCTTTCAGAACAGAATTATACTTTCGAATGTCTCTTCCCTAATGCCAGTGGAGCATGTGTTGGTGAGAACTGTCTCTGGTGTTTTGGGGTATAGCACTATGTGGGAGGAGTTAGCTCCTCTAAAGATCAGCAGTGGTAATTTTGCTGAGCTTTAATTTCCTAGCATCTGGCTGTTTGCTTTGTTGCTCCTGTACAGATGTACTTCCTAATCCAAGGGCACTCTAGGGACAAAGTAAAGACTGACAGGCAAGGGCAGAAAGCCTCAGCATGTGTCTCCATGACTCTTTAGCTTCTGGTTCTTTGCGCCTGCTGAGTACCCTGCAAGCTGTGGGAATGTTCAGGTACCACTAAACCTTTTGGGGTGGTGAGCAGGAATTGAGCACCCTGCTTGTGGTCAGGTGGCTCAGTGAGCGTGGGGAGTGTGCACAAAGTGGTATGGAGAGCCTAGGAATGCCATCTGGTCGGTGGAAGTGTCAAACACAAGCCAGGTAGAGGAAGTGTTTTCTAGACACATTTGGTAGTAGATTTAAGCAACATCAGCGGGTAATGTTGCTAGTTTCCTTCCTCTCTGATGTCTAAAACAGTCTAGTGATGCGTCTCATTTGTGCGTGACCTTGGACAAGAGTCTAAATTTATCCGGGCCTTGATTTAATCTGTAATACAGGCGCAATCTGCCTATTTCGGGGCAGCAGACTGGAAAGTCTGCTGTAAACTGTTAAGTGCAATGAAAATGTTTATTTGTCATTAACGAAGTCAAATGCTCCTAAAGTGGGCTTGACATGTATTTAATGGCATTGGACAAGAACTTTATACACCTGCCAGATGGTGCTCACAAAGTGGCTTTATGGGGTGATTTCTGTAGAAACCATTCATGTACTGATAATATAGAGAGCAAGGATGACATCTCTATTGTACCATCAAATTCATTTTGTTGATTGTGTGCTGGGGTACATAGTACACCCTCAACATACACGTAATCATTACTGTTACTTTAAAATCACTAATGAGATTAGGCCAATTGTTTGTTATTTTAATGAAAACATAGCAGTCATTCGATTGTCTGTGGCATCTTTCTTCATTTTAATGTGTTTGTGTATTTTTATACATTTGTGAATTTAGCAGTGCATCTTCCACAGAGGAGAGCACAGCTTGAGGAATGAGCATTTCTAAATTGGAAGCAAATATTTTAAAGTTCTCCATAACTCTAACTGTATTAGAGGAGTTATTTTTACAACAAATGAGTTAGGCAGATGTGAGTATTTTTAGGGACATGGGACCTTTGTCACAGAAGCAGATGGTAGCCTAGACACACGTTAAACTGAAGTGAGGGTGGAAAGTTCAGAACAAGACACGTGCGGCTCACATTTTATCCTTTGTAGCCATTCTAAGAGGCCTGAATGACACTGGATGTCTCCTGTTTGTGTCTTCCTGGTGGCCATGGGTGCATGTCAAGGTCATTATGTAACCTAGGAATGGAATCAGAGATAGGTGATGTATTGGCCTACATCACTTTTCACCAGGCAAGTGCATCTATGATTTTAGAGATGCATATCCCAGAGCCCTCTGGCTTTCTCATGTCCTGCATGAATAGAATAAATGCTATCTGTGTCTGATTGCCTGTAAACCTGAAATAGGGATTTCACTGTGCAAATTTTGTTACCAAAACAGGATATAAGGGGAAAGAGGAAGGAACTTCTTGACCTGCAGCAGCCACCCCCCCGCCTTTTTGTAGCTCACAGTCAAACTTTTATCAAGTACTAGATGATATTGCCCAAGGTGATGTATTTATTTTTGTTAATTTCTTATTTTGCAAGTACTGTGCTTTGGGAATTTAAATATTTAGATGAAATTGTTATGTACAGTTGAATTGGCAATATAATTTCACTTTTTGTAAAGCCTTTTGGTTTCCCATTAGAATTATTTACCTTTTCTTGAGTTCACTGAAACAAATTCTGCTGTCAGTATGAAAATGTAGTAGAAGTAGTAGTACAGTTGGGATGTCAAATAGAATTTTCCTCAGTAGAGCATGCTCTTTTCATACATTTAAAACATTGATTTGTTTATCAAACATGTATTGAGAAGGCCCCATTTTTTTTCTCTCTTGGTACTGGGGATTGACCCAGCAGTGCTCCACCACTGACCTACATCCTCAGCAATTTTTATTTTTATTTTTTTTATTTTGACACAGAGTCTTGCTGAGTTGCCCAGGTGGCACGTGAACATGCAATCCTCTTGAACCTTTCTCAGTGCTAGGATTATAGGTGTGTACCACCATGCCTGAATAAGAATTTACCATCTTGGTTGCCTTGTCCCTGCTTGTATTTAGTAAGAGTTACTTCCATCCATCTCTGAAATAGAATACATTCATTTAGACTTTAGAGATAATTAAGGAAGATGCTATTTCATGGCAGTTCTCTTTTCCTTTCTATTAGAAAACAGGTTATCAGACTTGGAACTCAGTGATGTCTTACCTGATGCATGGGGTACGAGAGAGAGAAAGAGGGGGAGGAAAAGAGGGAGAGAGATTTAAATGTTAACTATTACTGGGTCTAACTTGGGTGTTCATTGCACTGTTCTTTCAATTTTTTAGTATGTTTGATCATTTTCATAATAAAAACAGGAAAATAAATCTGGAAATTAAGAAGTTAATATTGAACAGCAGCTTTGTGGATTAAGATGAAAAGTTGAAGTGTGTGTAATGTTCTTAGTTTTCACAGGGATTTTATCCTGTTTGCCTCCTACTTTTCCTTCTAATGAAGTCATTTTATACACGGCGTAGATGAAATGATTCTAAAAATACCTATTCAGTGTGGATTGTCTTAAAACTGAAGAATTGGTTGGAGAAACAATTTATAAAATTTCAAGATATGTACTGCCTAATTTCTGTGGCCATTTTACTTAGATATAATTTCTGTGAGAGGTTTCAGTTAGTCCGTCTTGATGGTTATCAAGGGGCGGTGTGATGTCGCTATCCCTACAAGGTCCTCCTGAACCTCTAGGCTAGGGATGACTTCTCCCTGACCCATGCTCCCCTTCCTCCCAGCATTCCTCCAGGTCCATCCGAGCAAGGGTGGCCAAGACTCCTCCCCCACAGTGTGAGTTGTGGTGCCCCAGAGCAGTCTCCCACCCTCTCCTGTCCATGGCTCTGGCTTTGGTGACAGAACCTTGTGGTACTTAGCCAGGTGGGAAGCTCTCCAACAGCTGGGCCTTCACGTAGAGGCCAGGGATGATAGTTGGTGATTCCAGCCCTTTCTCCAGATACATGTTCACTGCTTCTGGTGCTCTTTGCTGTGTACGGCTTTCTTCTCGTGGCCCCTTCTTCAGTGTCTGTTGCTAAGCAGTGTCTCAGAGTATCATGGGCATCTCCATGCCCTGGGCTGTGAGTTGAGCTGTCACCATTTAGGACACACAGCTGGGCATGGGCCTTTACGTGGCTGTCTCTGATCCTTCCTAACTATACACACACCTGCATGCTCATTTTAGCATGTGGGAAAATGTGGTTCCCTGCCAGCAAAAGATGACACACCCTGTGTCCTGATCGTTTCACAGATGAAGTGTTTATTAAGGAAGATGTCTTGGGAATGCACTTCCTGGAAGCATTAGGGCTTGTTCTGGGGCCAAATCCTAGTTTTATATGTGTAGTAGAAATTGATTATGTGATCTTTAGCCCCCAGGGCACAGAATCAAGCAAGGAAGATCTTGTTGAATTGAGTTGAGTATTACCTGTTGTCTGCTACAGATTCATTTCTTAGTAAAAAGAGTCTAATACTGATGGGAAAGAAATGGAGAAACTGTTGTCTTTATTCTTATTGGGATGAGAACAGTGATGAAGCAGATAACAAATAGCTAAGTACAAGCAGAACCATGAGCCATGGCTGTGGATTTTCAGGATCACCTGGGTATCAGTTTGGGTCAGTTCAATGCTGGTGCATGGTGGGCAGTTTCAATAGCTCTTTGTGGGCTTCTGCTGTACAGCAGGTATTGAGAAGTCCTTGTATCGATAAGTGTTTGTTAAAAATGAAGCTGGTGCCTCAGCTCCCCATCTCCAGATGCATCTGACCTTGCTCAGCTTACAAGCTATAAGGGTTTTAACGTTTCAGTAATTTTGGAGTGACAGCATTGATAGGTGGAAGGGGGCAATAAAAGGCAGTGATCTGTGCTGTGAAGGAGTGACTTCTGCCCCACCCCTCAAGCTTCTGTCTTGGGAGCTATTAGTTAAATTCCTTTAATAGATGAGTGCACATTCTTTCCAAGCCACTGCGTGAAAGATGACATTGTCAGGAAATTGCCAAACGGCCAGTTTCCCTCTCACCCTCTCCCTCTCACCAGGTGATGTGTGATGACTGTTTTCTCTATGGTTTCTGAGAAGAGAGTTTTGCAAAAGCTTATCCAAGTACCAGCCTGTGATGAGAAATGCAAATCTTAGTAAACTGGCCACCATGAAAGAGAACAGGGCTTAGCCATCAGCAGTACCTGGGGTGCTCCTGAGGTAGGATGCGGCATGGTGATAAGAAGTTCTCCATAGCATTGTTGGGATTAATGTAAGTACAGAGTTCTGAAGGACTCTGCCCTTGCCTAGGTCAGTGATGCCAGAGGTGGAGAAAGGAAGGACTTTTAGGCTATGCTCACCTCCTTTTACTTTTATAACATATTTGGAGATAAAGGCTTTCACTCAGAACTTTTTCTTTTTCTGCTAAATGTGTAGATCTTTCAGTGTAAAGAGGGACCCAGATTTTATTTGAAAAGGGGTAGAATGAACAGCAGAGTAATTGGTGTATGTGAAGTTTGAAGAAGTATAAAGGAATGTAGAAATACAAGGTGTATCATTTGTAAAACAGATCTCTACTGACATAAGATTTTCTCTCTATGCTCCCTAGTTATTTCTGTGAGCTCAGTCACAGCAGTGGGATGCTAGTGATGGTTTGAGCAGGCCACAGTAATGCTGACAGATAATTGTGTGCGTAGAAGCCCCTCAGAGACTGAATTCAGACCCCGTGCCTATGTGGTGTTAAGATACAGTGCTGGTCATCATATGCCCTCATGAGAAGATTAGAAGGAAGAATGTTTCATCTCTTGCTCTCCATGTTTCCATACCTGATATTGGCTTGATTCTCTGAACATTTTAGAAAAGGGAGTACCAAGTATTTTATGATTCATGCCTACCTTTTCTGAACATGGATTCTATTTTGCTTTACAGATTTACATTGTCTTTTGCCATGTCTCTCTCTTTTTTTTTTTGATGTCAGGGATCGAACTCAGGACCTTGTGCTTGCAAGGCAAGCACTGTAACCACTGAGCTAAATCCCCAGCCCTGCCATGTCTCTTTAATTAAGCAGTTGTTCTTTTTTTTTTTTTTCAGTTGTTCTTTTTATATGCTTCAGTCTCCCTTCTCTCCCGAAAACAGGTTCTTCCAAACTCAAAAACTAAAAGCAACCTTTGATCATATTTAATAGTTTCTGAAGTTTGTAAAAGTGTATGGGCATGTTTACTGAACATTGGTGGTCTACTTAATGGGAAATCACATTCTAAATAGAGTACTAAAGTGACAAAGATGCTTTGATTTTATTAATGGATCTGGGTAAACATATTGAAATGCCTTCCGTGAACCTCATACTTATGTAATAATGAAAATGTTGAAATGCTAAACTTTGCAGACCCTATCTAGGAAAGCATTGGCAGAGTACATCTTCGAATATATTATTCCTTTCTTAAATTTAGATATTTAAAAGGGTTGACTGGAGAATGGAGTACCTAGCAATGAATGAATGTTTGTCAAAGATTTGTCTCAATATAAAAATAGTTTTAAAAATTATTCCTTTAAGAGATCACCATTAAAGAATGCTCTTGTAAAAATATGTTAAGAGCTTTGACACCTAGAGGTATAAATACTAACTGTCTTACTCTGTCTTATAGTTATTGTCACAAAGGGACACATTTAAGCAGTACTGGTGTTTATAGTTAGCTGTATGTCAAATGTGATCACAAGTGTCATTGTACAATCAAGTCTCTGCAGATGATATACTCTTACGCAGATTTAATTACAGTGGTGATCACTATGAAGCTGTAAGTCCCCCAGGCGATGGACAAAAGCCTGGGAAAAATGGAAAACTCCAGAATATACTTAACTGTGCTTTGGTAGAAGGAATTCTACCTTCTATTTAAAGGCAGGAACTAACTAGAAAGTACCTAACCAAATGCTACTTTAAAAGTGATTTGTTTTAACCAGAAGAATTGCAATCGTCATATAGGGATGTGTGCACAGCCATGTTTATAGCAACACAATTTGTAATAGCTAAGTCTTAGAAACAACCTAAATGGCCAGCAACCAATAAATGGCTAAAGAAGATGTGGTTTTTCTACACAATGGAGTACTACTCTGACATAAAAAGGATAAACTACAGACATTTATAGGTAAATGGATGTACCTTGAGAACATACTCTTAAGTGAAATAAATCAGACACTCATGAGTCCACATCAAATTGTTTCTCTGATATGAGAAACTGTAAGTATAAATAGGACAAAGAGGTGTAATAGATATAATAGGAAGATAACATACAAAGGAGAGGAAAACTAGAAAGAGAGAAGGGGGAAAAGCAGGAAGGGAACAAAGGGAAGAAAGGGGAAAGGGAATTCATGGAGAAATGCGAATCAACCTGCTGTAAATAGGGAGGGAGGGGACAGAAGGGAGGGGCAGGGAAGGGGGGAGAACCAAGACGCACCATGTGCAGGTACAGAATAAATGAGACGAATGTGATCATTATATGTACATTGTCCAAATACACGTTCTTGGTTAAAAATTAAAAAAAAGTGATTTGTTTTTAATCAGTAATTGAAATAATTTGTGATTTTAATTAAATTCATAATTAATTTTAATGATATATGTGAATTATTTGACTTAACTTTAGTTATCCTGATTCAATGAATAATATTTTAAATAAGTTTAATTATTTTAATCAATTATTTGAATTGCTACTTGACTCATTTGGACTGAGTTAATGTTGGCGTCTGAATCCTCCTCAAGGGCTGGCACTAATAGACACAAAGCCGATGAGCCAGCTCTGCACTTATTACTCATTCTGCCTCCTCCCCAGGATGAAACAGGAGCCCCCGGAGAAGCCTGCAGCTCCTCACAAGGTCAGGGGCTCCTGGGAGAGGACTTCCGGCCTTTTTCGCAGCACTGCTTTGAACCCTTCTGCAGCTCCAGGGCGGGTCCTTGTGGCTCTGGGCCTGCAGCTGCCTGTGTGGAGATGGTTATTCCGAGAGCAGCTGGCCCGTGGGCAAGGCCCTGCATCCCTGGCTGCTTTTCTTTTCTCGTTTGCCCCTCTGACAAGGCTTACAGTGTTCCTTGAGGACAAGACTCCCTCTGCCCCTCTCTTCATGTCTCCCCACAGCGCTTACTGCCTCTTTCCTGAGGCTTTCACTGTAACACGATGCCCCTGTAATGCAGTCAGACAGGAATCAGTACATCTGGCACAAATAGTCTTTTTTCTGTACACAAAGTGTATTAGCCAGCATGTCTCAGCTTTGGGGTATCTGTTTTATATATATGTTTATATGTGTGCGTGCGTGTGTGTGTGTGTGTACATGTTGTATCTATATGTCATATATATATAGGTTTATATACAGAGTTCATCCAAAAATGTATACATTAGGAAAAGAAAAACTTATACAAACATCTTAATACTAAACTTATTGAGACACCATGAGATTAATACAAGGCCTCTACAATTACAAGACTGCTCAAAATGGTGGCCATTAGCTTCCAGGCATTTATAAAGTATGGCAAACTGCTGGAGTGTATTTTTCAGCGGACTCTGTGTATGTTTTATGTACTGAAAAATTCACCTCTATTTTTAAGGTGGGGTTAAATACTTCTTATGAACTGCTTTGGGCTACCATATACTGTATTTGATTTGTTTAATAGGTTGTTCTCATACCAAAGTGTAACAAGAGAACTCTGAAAGTATTAGCACTGCCTCCCTGATCTGAACCAAATCAAAGAAGTCTTATTAATTATTCATGATGACATTTTATATGTTATTTTACTTTTTATAATTACCAGAGCCTGTATAATTAACCTTTCATTTAGTTTAAGTACTTAACATTAAGTAGGAATATAATTACAACTATTTTTAAAAGTATATGGACGAATTTAAGTCTTTTTCATTAGAGATCTATTTTTTGGTTCCACAGTAAACATTTGATTTGTCAACAAATATTTTTATTTAAACAAAAAGAAAAAAGCCAGAAAAGAAAAATGATTAGTAATGTTCTGAATAGTGATAGTTGTATACCTTCATTAACTTTGTATTTTGCTTCTAAGACTAGTGATGGGGTCTACTCTGAGTATCTTTGATTTTCTAACACAATCCATTAGAGAGGGAAATGATTGTAGAGAAAATTTAGTCCCACCTCATCATGTTTGAGAAAGCAAATTATCTTCTACAAAGATGAGGTATAAGCATAGCCCCTGAGGAGCTATCCTGGCCTATGAAGAGCCTGGGACCAACCCCAATTAGCAGCCATTGGGACCCCTTCTTGCTGTCAATGCTCTTCCTAGTCTACTATGAGATGGGAAAACTTTAGTCCAAATCTAGTTAGAGTGGACTGGATTGGAACAGTGTCAAGAGATGGAGGTGGTTAGCTTGACAAAAAGTATCATGTTGCTTGACAGAATGGCTTCTGTACGTATAGTTACTCCTTTTCCTGTTCTCACCTTGACTACAGAACACTGCCAGGTCTTTTTTCAGCAGTGATTTACCTTTTGTTGACCTTCAGGCTGTGTCCCAGTAATAAGATCAAGGCAAGGACTGGCACAGTACTTCCGACTTCACAAAATGATAGACCTATTTCCCCTTTGTGAAGATGAATTTCACCCTTTAAGCACAAATTAAAGTCTCACTTTTCCAGCTATGCAATGTCACATCTCAAATCTGGTCATGAAAGGCAGCAACCCTGGATCACTCATTTGAAAAGGTCAGAGAGGACTGTTTCAGTGCCAGGTTTTGGGCTTTCACTTTCCATTCGTCCTGTGCTGGGGGTGTCCCGGTCTGAGTCCTTTGATGAGTCCTTGTGTCTGTTTTCTGATCTGTAAGAGGGACTCCTAATTATATCTCAGTCTTAGGGTAGTTAAGAAGATTACATGTAGAGTACTTAAAACAATTCCTGGCACACCCCCAGCACTCAGTGAATGTTAGCAGTTATTAGTATTTATTTTGACATGATTGGGGGGGATAAGTATAATTGAAAATTGGAAGGAGCATCCTGTGGATACAATCGTTCTCTTTTGTTTATTATTTCATTTGTTCTGAGCCTGTGAGTTTATTTTTTGAAAGCAATTTTTCAATAACTTCTTATATGGGAGGAATCAGGTGATTTATCATATATTCATCAGTCATAGTTCTTCTGTTTTCCAGCATAAAAATCTCTTTGGACACACAGTTTGGGAAGTAAAATCTTGGCGGCCCCTTTTCAAAGGACTTTAGTAATAATCTTTATAGTTTTATTCCATGACCTTCTAATAACAATAGTTTTTCAGTATCTAATTCTTTTACATGAGATTGTAATTTAAAAATAAATTTTACCCAGTTTCAGGTTAATTTCTTTTTTGCTTGTTTGTTGCAATAGTTCCCTATTTGTAAGTAATTAAAAAGATCCAATACATTTTTAAAGGTGGTTTCTGTATTTGGAGATATTAAGACCTCTGGCGCCTGATTGAAATGACAGTGTACGCAGGCCTTGGTAGTTTTTGCAGGTTTGGAGGTAATTCCTTTCTATTCTTCAAACGTCTTCATGCTTGTTCACTGCTGTGCTGTCCCTCCCCAGCACTGGGAAGCTATGCTAAGTGATGTTTGACAATGTTAGACCATCCTCTTTGAGGCTGGCAGCTGAGGACTCAGGGCAAGTTCCACGTAGCTGAACCCTGTGTCTTAATCGCCCTTCATGTTGGAGCTGAAGGCCAGAGTCTGTTATTAGAGTGATGCTGACCAAGAGAACCTTCTGAACAATGCTTAATTTAGGAGTCAGCTGCTACTAACTGCCCATTTTTAGGATGTATTTAAATGTTTTATATGTTTTTTTTCCTTTGCTCTAAAGCTAGTGTGTGACTAGCTGTTACTCATTGTCATGGGACTTAGTGTTGATTTGCCTGGAGCTGGCCGAGGAAGGCATGCTGCCTGGAGTCCTCGCCCACCAGTTCGTGAGGCTAGTTTGGTAAATGGATAATAAACGGTTTGTTATCTGCTGGTTACAGTTGAGTTCAAGCTGTTTTATAATTGTTAGCATAAATAGTGACCAGTTGTAGAAATGATTGTAATTTAAATTGATGTATTTTTATTTTCACAGTTGACATCAGGGACCTGGATCTAAAATTTAGCAGGTTGATTATCTAGCAGAAGTGCAACCCTAGGTCATCTTTCCAGGGCATCTTTTTAAGATAGGTGATGACTTTCTTACTTCTGATGGTGTGTGGTCTTTTAGACCTTGGATGGTAGGGATTGAGAGGTGTCCCTCAGAGGGCTTATGGCAGCCCAGAGAATTTTCAGGAGGCTGGAGTTTGCCTAGGCCTTTATTTGCTATGGGGAACCCAGCTTTTCTGCCCAAATGCAGTTTCCCTGTCTGTATCCTCCTGACAGTGTGCGTGTGTGTCTTCATGTTAGCAAACCCTGATTTTTTCGTCGGTGCCTGAGAGCTAAACACTTGGTGAGGGTTTGTATGTTAGTCTGTTTTCCTGTACTATACCTGGCACATAGTTCAATAAATCCTTTTCAAATGAGTAAGTTACTTAGCTGTGTTCTTGTATGCTTAAGATATTTATAAACGGCCTTGGTCAAGGCAGAGGGATTCCATACTCTCCTCCCTTTAGGGTTAACTTTAGAGACAGTCCTGGTAAGAGACTTGTGTTTTACGGCTGCGGAGATGTGTTGGCATGCCTTCCTCAGATTCTTGGTGGCTGGCGGGAATGGAATGGCTGGTTTTAGTTGGAGTGAATTCCAAGTCAATGAAGGGTGCTTTCCTTTTGTATTCATAAACTGTAAAAATTCAATTATATTAAAATTTAATACGCTAGTTCTTTGTGCCTTTTGACTGTGGTACACACTAAGTGGGAAAAAAAGCTGAGTTTCCAAATGGAGCTGAGTAGCCAAATCAATATCTTTCCATCCTTACACTGTGTTAGTGCTTTGGAGTTTTTAAGAGAGCCATTCACAAACATGATTTCATTTGCTCTCCATGACCCTTGGTGGAAGAGCAGATGCTGTGGCCATCTTACAAATGTGCAAGCATGGCTAGGTTTTTAGACCCAAAAGCTGCTTTTTCCTATTGCATAGAACCGAGAAAGAGCATAACCAATATAATCAATATTATTGAGAAGCTTTAAGAAAACATCTGTTACCCAAAACATCTTCAGACAAGTTATAAACAAAAATTTCCGGCATCTACCCACCTCCTATTCTTTGTCCAGATCCACTTTGAACCAGTGTTACTGTATTGTGAAATATTGCTTTATTACATGCTGTTTTTTTTTTAAACCAATATTATGTCATGAAAAATTTTCATGTTAATGAATGTTCTTATAAAAAGCCCTTTTTGGCTGAGGGTTTAGCTCATTGGTTAGAGTACTTGCCTAGCAAGTGTAAGGGCCTGAATTTGATCCCCAGCACCAAAAACAAATAAACAAACAAAAAAAACAAAAAAAAAAAACCACAAAAAAAAAACAACCTTTTTTTAATGGCTAGATGACATGTAGCAGATTTCTGAATCATAAGAATATCTTTGTTGGGCAAGGCAGATGGAACTAGTTATGTTTTTGAAAATGGGAGTGCATCATCTCACAATGGTGCAGCCTGTGCAGAATTAAGAGGGTATGAGGAAGAATGGAAATGGGCAGAATTAACCTTGCAGCACAACCTATGGTGTTGTGGTGCCATGGGAGGAGGGAATACTGTAGAAATGTGGTTCTCGATGTGTGCTAGTATCACTGTCAGCACCCCCTGGGAGCTTATTAGAGATGTGGAGCGTTGGCCCTGCCCAGCCCTGTTGAATTGAAAGTGGGTATATGTGGAGGTGCTGTCCATTGACGTGCTTGAGGAGCAGGCTTTTCTTGGTGATTCTGGTGCAGGTCCAAGTTTGAAAACCCTTGCTATTGGGTTAGGCCTGAGAATAGTTTGCTTCTTGAGGTGAAATATTGTAATTTACAAATAGGTAACTTGGTGTATCTGCAAATATTGTGGAAAGCAAGGGAGGACAGGACTGGGAGACCTCGCTGTGACATTGAGGATGCTGGAAGGTAAGGCCCAAGATTGGAAAGGTAGATGATTATAAATGGCAACAATGTCAGGTATCCAAGAGGGCTCAGATCCCACCAACCAACAGTCCAATTATCAATACCGTCTCCTGTGTAGCAGGCACTATACTAGAGATATGGGACTAAAATAACCTAATGAATGGATTGAAAGGGTTTAGAAATGATAAAGTATTGGCTTTATAGACTATTTCCTTATTGGAAGGTACCTCAGCCACTCTTGTGGGATAAATACTATGATGTCAGCAAGGAATGTGAGAGATTTGCTCATTTATGAGATGACCTTATCCTTCCATTCAATTTAGACAGCCAAATATATATTGAGTTTAGAGTCAGTCTCATGTTGTGCTTGATTAGTAAAGATTTGAAAACTTTTCCATTTGAGTCCCTTAAAAAAGGCACACAAATTTGAGGTTCCTGGTGGCTCCCCAAGCTGGTTGCTTCACACACTTGTGCACCCACTGCTTACCAAAGGTATCTGAGCTTTACTGCTGGATTAAACCTTTTCCTGAGATTGGACCCAAGCTACAGCAGCTGTTGAAGACTCCAGCTATGGAGTTTCCTAAGATCAAGCAGACATGCTCTGATCTTTGGTCTAATTATACCACTTAGCTTGTATTTTTCTTTTTCAAATTGGGTGACAGAGATAAAAAAGAAAACTTCAGATGTGAGTCTCTGAGGCCTTTTCTGGTCAGGATTGTAGGTTCTATAATAATGCAGATTATTATGTATACTTGATCATTTGTAGACACCACAGGTACTTGATGCTTTTGTGCCCTTCTGCTTAGCAGCGCTGGCCTGTTTTGGGAGCTGGTCAGGTGCAGAGGCCTCGCCTGCTGGCCTGGTCCAGAGAGAACATTTCTGGACTTCTTTCTCAGTCCCTGCAGGATTTGGTCATGATCAAAGTCTTGTTGTAGTGAGTCAAGTTGCACAGTAGGGATTTGAACATAACTCTTTGCTTTTCCCCCTAATCTTTTATTTGCATAACATCTTGCAAAGTACACAAAATGAAAACTCAGGATGTTTTCTTAGTGACTATATAATGTATTACTTTGAAATACATTTACCATGGAAGCAACATCTCTACACCCATCCCTTTTCTTCACTTACTATTGAAGCTAATTTTGGTGGAAATAACATGGCGTGGAAGCACACGTGGGCCTGCTCAACTTGTGAGGGATGGATTGCCCATGACTCCATGGTCATGTTGATGGTGTCCCCTTTCTGTGGTCTTCACAGCCTATATCTCTCTTATCTGTTTGTCTCAACCTTAGTGTGTTCCCACAACCAATGTGATTTTGACATGCACCAGCCCTGTGCACGGGTTCTTAGGAGAACCATTAAGACTTGGTTGGAAATGAAATGCCTGTGAATTACTTTAGCCTCAATAAAAACTTAATTTTCCTTCCCCTTAAACCTTTGCAGCTATTTCGGGTTATAGTCAGAACACAGAGATGTCTGGTGTCTAAGCAGTCTTGTCTTTTGTTGTCCTCTAATGTTAGTTACCTCTTGTGTCGCTTTGGTTTTTCACATACTGTCCTTTGTTCACCTTCTTTGTAAGCTCCCTGAGGACTGTCACCACATCCCATGCCTGTCAGATCCCTTGCTCTCAGTCCATTGAATATTCTAGTACAGAACAATTACTCAGGGACATTTATGCTTGGAAATTTAGAATTGGAAAAAAGAAAAAATGAATTTAAATATTACAATCATTGGGCTAAAGTTGGGTAATGATTTTAGAAAATTACAGTATGAACTTTAAAGTGAGAATGTTTAAGCTTCTTGAGGTCTAATTTGCTATCTCTATATCCTGCTGTATCCACCCTCTAACAGCTCTTGGGCTGGTCTGTTTTTAATAAATGCTTATGTAAATGAACTAAGCTTAGCATTGCCACTCTGAGTTAAAAGCTGCGCACTGGGCAAATGGCATTTAGAACATGAGTTTTATCTTAATATGGTAAAAGACATTTCAAATGTAATTCTGAGTCAGTATTAGGTGTTTAATCATAGGTACTTCAACTATAGAATGGTTGAACCAGTGATTGCAGCAGCTTTCTTCTTGTTGGCTCATGGAAAGTGGGTTTTTGTTGTTGCTGTTGTTGTTTGTTTGTTTTGAGGGGGAAAGAGGACAGAGGAAGAGGAGCAGAGACACTTTGGGAATCTGCATGCTTGGTTTGAGCAGATTCACAGAGCCAGAAACAGCAGCAGCTGCTTTACCAGCTCTGGCAGGTGTCTCAGGAAGGCGTTACTAATGGAAATCCTAAAATAATGTCTTTTCTTAAAGTGTGGCAAAGAAGATCGAAGGACATGCATATCTGAAAGGGGATATCTGTAGAGAAAGGAAGTTAAATTATACTGAAGAAAGTAGAAAATTAAAAAAAAGCAACCAGGTTTGGTATTTGAAAAAAACAAAACAAAACTTTGTTTTTAGGCTTGTTAAGTAAAATTTGTGGGAAGCTGTGGATTTGGATTGGCTCATGAACTCGGCCTAACAGACCTAACCAATATAGAGTTTAATCCAGAAATAGCTTTGGCTGGTTGCAGGAGACCCTGTAATCAATTAACTAGTTAGGTTGTAACCAGTGGGCTGGCTGATTGACAAAGCTGTAAGTTGTTTATTTCTCAGTTTGGCGAGATAGACAAATGCTGTCGGATCACATTGTTAATTGGAGTTCTAAAAACCTGCCCAATTCTCAGTTGTCTTTTGTTCAGATTCAAGTTTTGTTTTTCTCTGTTCACATAAATCTTACTAGATTTAATTGACCTAAAGAATATTTCTTTTTGAAATGTGGTCTCACCAAGAGGAATTTTAACAGGCCTTCATAGAAGCTTAAGTCCTGTGTTTTAAGTTATAAAGTAATGATAGTCTTTTGGGAATTGTGTCAGCCTGTTACTGTTTTACATTATCAACAACAACAAAAAGAAAATATTCATCAGGTACTCTTTGCTTAGCACCTTGTTTGTTATCTCTCTACTGCATTAACTTATCTCTGTCTTATCACAGCCCCATGAAGCAGGTGTGGTTTCTACCTACATTGAGGAAAAGTTGAGAATTGAGGCTAAGGCCTCACTAAATCTAAACAACCTGCCGAATCACAGGAGTATATCTTACCAAGGGTTAAGAAGTACGTAGAACAAATTCACAGTGTGTGTATATTGTTCATAAATAATAAGTAATGAGTTTTGTCAGATGGTCCTCTAGTGTGGCATTTATCAGTAGCCCTCGGGCCTGTGTGTCTGTCTCCCTACACAATGTGAGTGTCTTGACTTTAAAACTTTTCAATTCCAAGTACTTAGACCTCCTTGGAATCAAATATCAGAACCAGTTAGTTTCAAAATAATTTCATAACTATATGATGGTACCTTGAAGTATCACTAGAGTTATATGAACAAGATATATATGTATATGTACAATATATACTACTCAGCTATAAAGAATGACAAATTTGAGACATAGGAAAATTAATACACCTGGAAAATACAGTGTTGAGTGAAATAAGATACACAAGCCTAAATAACATATGGTATCTCTCTTTTGAGTGCGCTAAAATTCAAACAAAGAAAATGATAAAGGATGGCTGGAAAGGGACAAGGGGACCAATGTCTTGCAATAGAGAAGTGGTCCAAGGAAACAAGGACGAGGGGTGAAGAGGAGAGGAAGGGGAAATAAGAAGAATAAAGATATGCCATATATAGGAACCTGATAACCCTAATTAATGTAAATGCTATATGCCATAACATGAACTAAGACAAATAATACCAACAAGTATGAAAAAGTGGATGGGGGAACCAGAGGAGGGCGGAGGAGGGAGAAAGAAGGGGAAGGGGATTTAAAAAAAAGAAAAAAACCCCATAATATATACAAGTAACCACTCCCAAGATGATTGTAAACTGCATGAATTGCAAACATGTACCAATAAAAAAATTAAACTAAATTAAAAAAAGAGCAAGAAACATTCCTATAAAGTAGATGGAAGGAAAAAGTCATAAAAATTAATAAAACACAAAATGCTTAGTATTAGAAAATTATACACTAGAATAATCATTCAGTCCAACCAGATCAACTGTAGAAACCTTATGTAAATATGTTTTAGCAGTGTGTGGCTCTGATAATAAAGAACACTGGTGTGTAATTTTGATTCAAAATATTTTTAGTGGAGCTACACCCAAGTTGTGCAAACAAATGTATTTAACTGGGCACTATGGAAGTAATTTATTTAAAGCAGTAGTAACACTGCTGCTGACAGAGGATAGAGTCCACAGTGCACTTGCAAAGTGCAGTTGTAATTTTATCGATAGTATTGTTCTCACTGTGGCTCATCCATCACATCTGTATAAAGGACAAGGATTCCATTAGTGAGTAGGTGACCCTACCCAGACTGAAATTGTTATTTTAGCCCAGTGCAGTGTGGCTGCACAGTCTATGTGAGGCCAGCCCCTTGGCCTGCCTGGTGTCGGCTGGAGGGATCTGGCTGGCCCATGGTGCCCTGTCTTTTGTGGTGGCTCTTGTTCAGGCCTCATGCTAGATCCAGAGCACATGGCCTGCATGCGGTACATGCTGACTGTCTGCCAAAGGACCCACAGGCAGTGACTTCAGTTTGAGGGTCATTGTGTGGGCAATTGTGGTGCAGGACCACAGCTGTTGTTATGTGCTCCCTTACACAGGTGAAATCTGGTTAAAGTGAAACCCGGGGAACTCGTGCAGGGGGATTGAGAAGAGCGTTAAAGACGCGCCCAGGCACAGAGCATGGCACTCTCCTGCTTGCATTTCTTTCTATAGTGCGATGCAGAAAAGGGAGACTGAAGACCCCCAGAGCAGGAGGTGACTATGGAAGAGGTCAGGGTGGTTTCAAGTGGGGACTGGACTGTCCTGGCTTTGAAGGGAGGCGGGCACTCTGCTGCAAAGAATGCAGGAACCCTGGTGAAGCAGGAGAGAGGTCCTTTTTGGAGCCCCCGGGAGGAACCAGCTCTACTCATACTTGGCATTACCCTGGTGATATCCATTTCAAATTTCCAGTTTTCTGAAATGTAAGATAATAAGTTTGTATTGGTTAAGCCATTAACTTTGTGCTAATTTCTTTCAGGAGAAATAGAAAGAATGCTATAAGGCAAATGTTTTGAGGTAAAATTTGCCTAAAACTTCATAACAAAGTTTAATAAATGATATAGTGAAGTTTTCTGTAACTGTACAGTTTTATGTAAGTAACCAAAGGTATGGATTGTTACAGAGGGTTGTGTCTGCCACATAGCCAAGGAGGCATTAACAGAGTTCTGGTTTTATTCTATCTCATGGAAAAAAAAGCCACAGTGCTACTGTGGTTAAGGTTAAAATAAAGCTTACTGAATTCCTAGTTGGAAAAAATTGGAAATTCTTTTGATGTGTCTGTGTTTTTTACATATGTCTGACCTTTTAAGATTTCTTTTACATTCTGGAAAAAGTCAAATGCCAAGCCAAACTTTTATGAAGTGTTTCTGGGCAGTGGTGTGGCCTTAGCCTGGAGATAGCTACGTGGGCAGATTGGAGGCTCCGTGTCCTCCAAAGCACTTTAGGGCTGTTTCTTCTAATGGGTTTGTGTGTACAGTTGTTCTTAAGTCACTGGGGTTGTACTTTGACTGCTGATAATTATCTGTAAGTGGTTTGCTTCTTAAATAATTCCATGATTTGAGCCTATACATGAGCGATAGTTTTGTAAAATAGATTCAGAAAGTTAACAACAAATAAATGACTTTATGGTTATGGCTTTGGAGTCAAGTGTACTGTGCTGAAACCTGTTGTCACCTGTGGTGTGGATGCTGAATGGATATTTTTATTGTTGAGCCTGTGTGCTCAACCAGAGAGTATCGTAGTGCTCAGTGTGAAATATGAGCAGCAGCTGTGCATTTGAGATATGTGGGTAGGTCAGCTAATTCCGCTAGGGCTGGTGTGTGATCCAGCAAGTGATCTAGGACCAGGCCACATCAGTGGTAAGTAGTTCAATTTCAGTTCAACAGATAATCATCTGTCTTTACAAGCCTACAAGTCTGCCATGACTCAGTTTTCCCGTCATTTTAGGGTGAGGGACCTGTTGTTTTCCACAGGAATACTTGGTGACTTTATATTAAGGAATTATTTGAATACTTAGATCACGTTTTCTTATGTATATTCTATTTTTTGAAAATGTGTGAAAACTGGCAAACCTGTAACTTATGCAATGTAATTGAACCATTGAAGGCATTCGTGACACTTCTGAATTTTGTGCGTTTTATATATAAAATAAATGCCAGTAGCATTTGGAACAATATTTTTTTAAGCCTCAGATGAGACACAGTGTTGGTTCTGAGTCTACCTGAAACTTACATGCCAGAATCCAGTCATTACTTAAAGTACAGTGTGTGCAGTGCTCAAAAGCAAAGTCAGTGGTATTAGAATGAACTAATACAACTGGAAAGGGCTTACCTGGGGAGGGCGGGTGGCCCCGACTCCCTGAATGGAAGGAGTAGTTTCATGAGCTACTTCCTTTAGGAGGACTCAGTGGAGGAAGGGGTGGGGCCAAGGAGGAGGGAGTTTAGTTCACTTAGCCCACTGAAAAATGGCAGTAGATCATCATACTGGAAGCTGGAAGTGGGATGGAGCTGGGAGGTGTTTGTGGTGGTGGAATGTGAGTCACAGAACTTTGTCATCCATGGTCCTCCACCTTGATGGCAGAGGGGTCATTGAAAGATTTCCATCAGAAGTGAAAGAACTAGGTTTGTACTTCAGTTCTTGGTGTGTTGCATCTGTGGTATGGGCTGTGGTGAACAATAATCCTATGATATTGGCTCATTTACTGCCCCCATTTTACATTTGAGAAATCTGAGAGCTTCATCACTTTAAGGTTTCACAGCTTTTTGGCACTAGTATCTCAGTTTGGACCATCGGCTCTATAGCCCCATTTTTCTCAGCCTGGCTGTTTATAGTTAGTGTGACTGCACAGCATGGGCAAGGGGCACGGTAGCATGGGTTGCTTGCTGGCAGTATCCTGATGTACTTAACTACAGTGGTAGTTGAGAAGCTGCATGGAATAAAACCTACATGAAGCATACACAAAACAGTGGCAGCTACACAGTTGAGAGGTGAAGAGAAGCAGGTTTGAGATGAAATGAGACTTGGTAGACAAGGTGAAGAGGGTGGGGCCATAGAAAGAGAAACGGGAATGAAGGATGAGCTATGTAGTTGTGTTTGGCTGTGTTGAGCCTGATGGCTGTTCCTTGGGAGAGAAGTGGGATTAGAGGAATCTCATTTTGGAAAGCACAAGTAGCCATTTGAGAGATGACATCCAGAGGATATGCTTGGAAAGGATAAGAGTCTATGAGAGAATACTTCGTGAATGGAAATGCATGTTTAAGGATGATTTTGAGAAGCAATCAGTGGAATAAGCATAAAAGATTGAGGCCAATAATCTTGGTTGAATCTAGCCATCAATGAACCTTTGGTTGCTGTAATGAGGACCTGTTAAAATGTTTATCAGGTAAGTAAATAAATCTGGGTGCTACTGGTCTATCAGGTTTACCAAAATA
The DNA here is from genome assembly GCA_004026905.1 of Hystrix cristata. Lineage (NCBI taxonomy): Eukaryota > Metazoa > Chordata > Mammalia > Rodentia > Hystricidae > Hystrix > Hystrix cristata. The sequence goes on along the minus strand of PVJO010005707.1, from coordinate 67,226 downwards.
TAAAATTATTGGCTATCCTTAAATGATTAGAATGCTCTATTGAGATAAATTATTGTGAACCTGGTATTATACCTTTCATTTCTTGAGGTGAAGTTCTTAAAATCTAACTTTCTCACAAATAGTTAATGGGGCCCCCCCTTTATTAGAACAGGGTGGCATCTTATTTTATGTTCATTATAATAATCTCTGTGGATAGTAGTCACTAAACAGGTTGTTTTTATTTGCTTTTTCTATAGATTCCTAAGTATGTAGTCCTCTCCAATTGTTATTTTGGAACGAGTAGATTTGAATGGATCAAAATAAATGATTGTATCCTCCTCCAACATACCCAAATTATATAGATTAACTAAGGCACTAATTCTTGTTTCAGAGGGCATCTATTTATGATGAATATAGTTTGAAAAAATTTTTTTGGATAATAGGTTTTTTTTGGGAGAGGAATGTTCTTACTACTGAGAACCACTGTTCAGTAATGGGTCAGGTTTATCATATTTGAGCTCTAAAATTTAGAATCTGAATTTTTTATGCCTTTAATTTCGGGTATTATCTTTTCAAAAATCTATTTTCTTAAGGGAGAGGAGGAAAACCCCCTCTCCCTTCACCTTGAAAACCCCCTGTCCCTTCATCAGCTTCTTGAAAGTGGGCCCTTGCCTAATAAATCTCCTGTTTTATAAATTAAAAAAATTATTTTCTCTTTTTCAAGATACTTGATTGTCCTGTAACTCTCGGATGCTATTTGCTGCTCCCCTCCTTTTTTCTTCTGTTTCAGTTTGGGTAGTTATTACTCCATTACTCCCTAGCCTGTTGAAGGCATTCTTCATCTCTGTTTTCATGTTTATTTCTTGTGCGCACATTCTGCTTTTTCTTATTTTCCTTCTCCCCATTGAAATTCTTCATCTCTCTATACACATTAGCCACCTGTCGAAAACTTCTTGACTGGCAGTTCTTATATCTGAGTCATCTCTGGGGCCGATTCTATTGATTGATTTGCCTATTGATAGTGGTTTTTCAAAAATTGCTTTTTGCATGTCTTACTGTGATTGACTACCTGGTATCAATGAAGAGAATAGAGACTGAGAGGGAGAATATCTTTGGTCAGGTTATAGGTTGGGTTTGAATTTGTTGTCATGGTGACCTTCAGTATAAACCTGGCTTTCAGGCTCCTTGCCTGTACCTTATTCCTAGTCTGGGGTCACTTAAGGTTTTACTCAGTGGTCCTGACCCATTGTCTGCTTTTACCTGCCCTTAAACTTGGGTGTTTAAGATTTTGCCCGCCCATTCTGCAGACTCTTGTTGCTTGTTACTGCTAGTGGTCACTGAGAGAGGAGCATCCCCTTCCCTTGGCTCATCCGCTGACATGAGTCTGATGTTAAGTGGACCTTTGGATGACTTAGCCTTCTCCTCAAGGCAGCCAATCTTGCCATATATCATTGGTGGTTCTTTTGGAGTTCTCATTTTTTGCCCCTCTGTTGCTGGAAGTTTGTTTCTCCTTCTCCTGGGGCTTGAAGGTGATTGTCCTGGTTGGGAGGGGGTCCTGCCTTTTCTCTATCAGGCTCTTTCCTGTCTCTACCCACCCCTAGTCTTGAGTGCTCAGGACTGGTCTGTACAGAGTCGGGGCAGGGGGACAGAGAGCCCCTCTGGGCCTGTGGATCCCTGTTCTGTGCTCTGAGCTTGTGCCCATCTTCTGGTGGCCTTTAGCAATTTGTTACACATTTTATCTTTTTAGTCCTTCAAATGGCATGGGCATGTTTTCCCCTGAGGCTATGCTACAGGTGAGGCATGATCACTGTGCCTCTTCGAATTAGCATCAGTGTGGGGAGAGCTTTAGTAATACATAATATTTCCTTCCACCTCCCCATCACCACTTGTATGTAGTTCAGTAATACTCGAGTCATCGTCTTTGAGTGTGACAATGATGAAGGCAAACCTGCTGAGCCTGAGGCCCTGGCTGTCTTTTTACCAGCTGGTATGGTTCTCAAATTTTCATAGCCATGGAAGTACTTTAAAGTACAGATTCTTAGGCAACCGCCCTCTAGAGTTTTGGGGCCTAAGCCAAAAAATTTTGAAAAAGCTACCTAAGGATGCTGTCCCTATGTTGAACCACTGCTTCCAAGGAAGGAATTCGCATTTGCTGAAGACCAATTATTTGATACACACAGTACTTTTTGTTTTAGTGACAGGGCCTCTGTTGCCCAGGGTGACATTGACCCCTTCCTTATTCCCAAGTAATCCTCCTGCTTCTGGTAGTCACTCTTAATGTGTACCATAACATTAGTCCTATCAGTGGCCTCTGTAAGCCCTGTGCCAGTGGTATGACCAGTAGGTCATTTTTCAGAGTCTCATTGTGCATGTGTGGGAGAAGGAAGAGACACAGACATAAGCGATACCTAAACTTTATGAGAATTTTTCTGAGACTATAGACTTAAAACTAAAATTGGTGAAGAAAGTCTTTTAAGGGAAGCAAATTAATTTTCATATGACTGAAGTCATTCATTGCTTGAGTAATTGGTTTGTTTATGAAATTGGTCCCCACAAAAATATTATACAGATGAAGTTTTCATCTGTTAGTCTGTAATGTAAACAGGAGCTTTTTTTTTTTTTTTTTTGGTGCTGGGGATTGAACTCAGGGCCTTGTATTTGCTAGGCAAGCGCTCTACCACTTGAGCTAAATCCCCAGCCCACAGGAGCTATTATTGTAGCCTAAATTAGCTTTAAAATTTGTGCCAGACTGTGGTCCAAATTACACACTCCTGCATGATAATTTAATTGATAAATTCTGTACTTGTTTTGGAGCCCAGAGTAAAGACAAAATTGCTTCAGTTTTTCAAAAGTGTATGGAGGGAGGAACCAGAGTGTTTGGAAGACATGAACCTCAGTTATACTGAAGTAGGAGAGTTGCTCTACCTCATTTTTTGGCACTTCTTCAGGATACAGCTGGAAGGATGCTAAATGTGTAAGAATTCAGCCTTCTTCTTTCCCTATACCCTGAACTTCTCATATTGTTTCTAGTCATATGGAGTATGACTAGGCTGAACCAGTGCAACCTACTTGCAGGAAAAACAATTAGCTTGGAAATAGCTAGTGACATTTAGTGCCTAGGCAGTATTTCATTTCTTGGAGCTCTTTTGCATGATTTGACATGAGTCACAATTTCTGTTGTTTGGAGGATAATATAATCTGATGCAGAAGATGTAAGTTTTAAATACCAATGCCAAGGAACTTGGTGAAATGGTGCTCTTCCAAATGGGTTTGTGTGCCATGCGTGGAGAAAGCATGGGTGCGTCATCCTTCAGTTGAATCTTTTGGTGACATTGTATTGGATGAGTCAAAAGTTCTAGTGAAGGAAGAACTAAGGAAACTTTTTAGCTATCTCTTCTAGCATCCCATGTAAATTTTACAAGCAAATTTGATAAGCTATATGTGCTAAAGAAGTGAAATTTGGTTAATACATCTTTAGCAATCTTCTGTGATTGTAGATAAATGTCTATCTTTCAGTGGTGAAGTTTGAATTAAATCTGTCAGTGAAAACCACAATAGTATATATAATATGCCCCCTAAAGGAGTATTTGTACATTTTCAGGTCTTGTACAAGTAGCTGTAGTGATACTTGGTGATTACATGGAAGACATAAGATATTTGATATCTTGTGTTTAAACTAGGCTGATGATTTCTTCTGAAAACAAAAAAGCAAATGGAGTATACAGATTTCTATTTTTGTCAATCGAATATTTCCAGAAGCAGCAGCTTGAAGGGACTGCTCAAATTCTATACTATTTCACAATAAAGTTTCCTTTTATACTTCACTGAGGAACATAAGATGTGTCATAGAAATTGTCTTCTGGACCATTTCTGTTTTGTGAGTTTGGGCCCAGGTATTGCCTACCTATTACTCTGAAGGATGAGCAACTGATTATCTGTGGGCCAGAAATGGTACACAGTGATTTGGTGTGTCATCTCTTGCTACTTGTCCAGATGGGCGTTAGCGCGACTCATCTTGAGCAGTGAAGACCAAGATGACATGGACACATTTAAAGCCTAGATCGTTTGATTCAGAGACCATGTTCTTCGAATTGCATTGTCAGCTCATGCTGCCAGAGTGATTTTATTTAGGACAGTGTGTTGAATTACATGGAAGAACTCGAAGAGGTTAGGTTATGGGTGTCTGTTTCTTCGCACATTTATTTTCTAGAACTGTGATGTCTAATATGGGAGCTAGCATCTTGGTTGTGTGCAGACGTGACCTGTTGTGTGATCCTTCAGTGGTGAAAATTTGAATTAAATGTATCAGATTGAAAACCACATAGTAACCTGTTTCTGTTACATGTAATATGGCCCCTAAAAGAATATCTGTACATGCCATGACACAGCCAGCCAGCCTCGTTAATTTGGGTATTCTGTGGTAACAGCACAATGGTGTGCCCAGGCCCCATGGAGGCACAGGGGTAGCTCTGTTTATTTTTCTTTCCCAGCCTACCCTCTTGGTGAGTCTACAGGGAATCAGCTCCTGCAGTCCATGCTTTGTTCAGAAGGAAAACTGCGGGGCTCCCGGTTGTATTGATCATGAAGTGTTAGCATATTTGGAGAGATCAAAGTATACAATGAATGTTTAAAATTATTACTGTAAAGAACACATTGCCATTAATATCCACCCCATATTCATCTGTCCTTCAAACACACTTATCCCATCCTTGCTACTTTCTGAGGCAGTTCTGGAAGTCCTTTCATGAGTGTCTTTATGAAATACACAAAAAAGTACACTGAATGCTGCCGCCAAATGCCATCCAGTGGAATGGCAGGCTGATTGTATCCTCATCCACCTTACCCTTTGGATCTGCATTGTGCGACTCCTGGCTCTTCCCCTAAGTCCAAATGATCATGAATCAGTTCAGGAAATTAAGGAAGCCAGGACAGCACAGCTAAAGACATGAAAGAGGACTCCCGGAATTGCTTCAGAAAGTAGCAAGAATGATAAATGTGTTCTAAGCAAGTGGAGGGGCTATTTTTGAGGGGAATGAATGTTAGTGTCTTTTACCAAGGCACATTAAAAATATTCACCATAGTTTTAGATCATCTTGTAAAGTGTGACTCAGCTTTGACTTCTAGCCAAATGTGGAACTCAAATAGTTGACCATATTATTTGTATGGCAATAAAATAAAATAAAATAAAATGTGTCATTGTTAGGAATCAGATGTACATCCATACTGAAATGGATTTGGAATGTTTGCCGAACTAACTTTCCTGGTTCTTAGTGACTCTCAAAAGTACTATAGGTTACTCAGAATGAAGATGTGGAATGCTGTCACTGATTTTGGATAACTTAGGTTTCTGGGCCATCTATTTGGGGATAAAACCCCTGAGTACCTTGGACTGGGGGAACACCCGGGGCCTAGCTGGGAACATGTTGACTTGGGAGGGGTGAAGACCAGTAAATTAGGTGCTGTGCCTTTCCAACCAGACTGAGCAGTTGTTGCCGAAGGGCTGGTGCTCAGAGCATAGTGCTGTGCTCTTTCTCCCCCAGTGAGGTAGGCTGGGACTTGAGGGAGTGGTGGTGTGAAAGAGCTGCTTTTCCCTAGCTGTAGGGAGAACCTGTTGACCTCCATTTCCAGGCAGCATTTCTTAGTATAGAGTCCATTCTTACTAGGAATCTGTGCCATTATAATTCAGCAACAAATTGTACAATTGCTCTAATTACCTGGTGTTAAGTCCTCATCCTAATTATCATGAGTTAGAAACAGTGATAATTATTAAAAGAGGAAAGGACAATCAGAGATATCCAGAGTAGAAACTAACGCAATTGTTTGCCTGGTCAAGTCTTGCCAAGAATATTAAAACCAGTGGAACCAATTTTAGGTGCCTTGAATTTCCTCCAAATCAGATTCCTTAGCTGGCTTGCATTCCCGCAGCTGCTGCTGCTCCTCCCGGGTCTGGTGGCACATTCCAGGCATTCACATTCTCAACTCACATGCCAAGATGTACTTATTATTTATAGAAAATAGCACCACATTATTATCTATCTGGGCTGACGTGTTAATAGGTGTGGAAACTGAGGTTGAAGGAAGTTATATTCCTTGGTTTTTAACCTTTTGAGTGAGTGACAAACAATTTCCATAGGACTCTGAAGGCACAGCTGCTTGTAGACGCTCTCAAGGGTGGAGAACAGGTCTTCTTGCTAACCCTGTATGTGGCTGGAGAAGGTAAGAATTCCCCAGCATTGCCTGATTTTTGGGTACACCTACTGGGAGAAGAGAAGACGGAGGCTACTCATTCCCATGTGTTGATCTTTTGTCTGAATTGGCTCCTTCCATGGGAGGTGGAAGACAGATGAGAGCACGTCCCTGCTTTGCTGTGACTTGGAACTGGGAGCAGGCGGGCAGTCTGGGGAGCTGACTGCTTCCTTTAAACGAATCATTGTATAGTTTTACTTAGCCCCTGGAAATACAGACCCAGTGCTTGCCAAATATTAGACTTGATTGAGTTTGATATATGTGCTGCAGAAGTGAGCACAAGACTTGAGTGAGTTTGGGAATTGCCTGTTTTACAACACAAATTCGTGTGTCCTGTCCCTAAATGTCTGATTCTGTACATGTTGGAGGGGTCCTGGAGTGTGTGTATTCAAGCTTCGGAGAGACTCCAATGCCCACTTTTAAATAGCTCAGTCCAGACTATCTTCTCACTGATTGGGGAAAAGGAGCAGGTGCACATCTGTTCTCTGAAAGTTATCCTGGAACAATTAGAACTCCTAGCGAACTCTTCAAATTTCCTTTGTTATAATAAACTTCATTCACAGTGATTCTCACTGTAGAACAATAGCTAATATTACAGATGAGATATCAGCCTGTAACTCCGCTTGTAACTACCCTCAGCCACAGACCATCCACCTGTCCTAACCAGTCACTAGATGTAGAATGTGCCGTTAACCAGGACCAGAGAAAGTGTGTGGCCAAAACACACTGCCATTGTGACCAACTCAGAGTGCACAGCCACTGAGGAAAAAGTCAAAGGGCAGTTTTAAAAATTTTAAGTAAGTATTTTCAGGAAGTTCCCAATTTCATGTGAAACTTAATACTATACTTTCTGACTTTTAAGAGAATACTTGGTTCTGCGGAGCGTAGGTGTTCGTTTCATGAAGTTTTGACTCTGTTCAAAGCAGTGAGCAGCAAATGTATTTAAAGTATGCTTTCTATCAAAGGCCTATGGAATTCTTTTCCTGAGGGGTTGTTTGGATGAATAGCTAAGGATTTGAAAGATGCTGCACTAGTATTAGCCATTAGCAAAGCACTTTGAAGCCTGTGGTGTTATTGTTTCAAGTCTTTGGAGAGGATATAGAGGAGTGTAAGGTTCAGATGAGAGTTCATATTTTAGGCACTTCTACTCTTTTGAAATGATGCAAGGAAAAATTAATGTCTTGAAGTTTTATACTTGAAGCTTCCAAATTTTCTGTTAACTAAGTATCGTGGACTCCTCTTTGCACCTCATTCTTAGAAAATTTCCCATCTTCATAACCTCTTTAAAGAGATAATTAGACTTCATTGTATTAAAAAATAGGTTACATATTTCTTGTCTTAACTGATAGGTTCGCCATTTTATTTGTGAGACATACTGGGTAAATCGTTTCGTTCTTTTTGGTATATCTCAGATTTTGTAGCTCTAGAGGAAGCATCAGGATTTGAGGCAGCCTCAGTTATGTGAAGCTGAGCTAGAATCCAAGGTGACCATAGGTTTAGGGGAGTGGGGTCTTTTGGGTGTAGCTCAGCGTCCCTGTGAATCTCTTACCTTGGCCCCCTCAGTCTTGAAGTGTGAAGAGATAGGCTGGGTAAATTTAGGGCTAATAAACTTTGATTTGCCAACTTTTAGATACTCCCTAAACAACTATGACTAATATGCCTATATTCAGGGCTTGGGCCAGAGTTTTACAAAATGAAGGTCAAGCTTTGTTCTATTTTTGCTTATTAGGTATCTTTAGTCCACAGTGAAAAGTCATGGTTTTTAGCAAAAACTGCTTTTAGGTCCTTGACTGCCTGAGAAGAAAACACAAGTTGTACTTGAGTAATGGGTTAAGGGTCCAGGAGTTTGTCTTCTGTCCCTCTGGTGGTGACTCTGTCCATATTTGTGTTAGTGGGCTGTACTTTATTCTAGGAACTGGCAATTCAGCCAATGATTAGGAAAGAAACTACAATTGTGGCCTTCTTGGCACTTTTCTTTCCATGTTTTCTGTTTTAAATAAAGGCATAAGATGTTTAATTGTTCAGAGTAAGTGAAAGGCGATGCTCAATTTTTTGATTGAAAAGCTTTATTCCAAATACTCTTCACTGAAGGTAAAATGTTAGGAATTACCGATCAGAGGACACTTAGCAGTTTTGAGGGTATTTTAGATTTGAGAAAGAATGTGAGGGATAAATCTGATGGACAGAGATTGGCTTGCCTGAGATGAGGAAAAGTGCAGCACCCAGGAAGGGCCTCAGGAATTCTGGCAAAGGGCCTCCAAAGGTGGGGAAGGGCTGAGACGACATTTATTGGGTAATAGGAAAAAGTTACCAGTTGTGGGGCCCTTCGCCCTACAACTGCCATGTGTGTCTCAGCTGGTTCTCTCAACAGTGTGAGCCACTCTATAACAGTAAGTCGGGCCAGATACCCTCAAAGCCCTCTTGATGGTGGCAAGGCTGCTTCCCACTGTACAGATAAATGGGGAAGGCGCTGCAGAATGAGCAGTTTGACTTCTGTATTTAATTTACACAGCGTCTGAATCATGCAGGTAGGAGTCTGGGTGAAAACAGAAGGTTGCCCCATGAGAGACCCACAGCGGTGTTTGGGTCTTTGCTCCCTCTTGCCCTTGTGCCTGGTGAGGCTCTGCAGCGTTACCCGTTAATGTTTTTCCTGTTCGGGAGGTGGTAGGCTTTGTTTTCTAAGTAGTAAAGACATACAGACTATCCTGTCGAATACTCTGAACTGCAGAATAAATCATTTGAAAGAAACTATTTTGGAGGAAAATCCCATTTCAAAGATAAAAAGATCATGTGTGTTCTGAATGAGTTAATTATTAAATCTTAAGTGGTTTGAAAAGATGCTGTGGATGCTGTAATATATTAAGGCTTGATCTTAATCTAGAAAGAAAACCAGCGGCTTTTGATATATGTTGCTCATAGTTAAAGGCCACTTCAGTATTGTTTGCTAGATTGTAAGTGAACAAAGGGTCAATTGGATCCTTGATAAAGATCCAATTTCTTTATCATGATGATAAAGAAAAATTCCTGGTAGCTAGGGAACAACCTTCAACTCATTTCTGTCTGATTTCATCACCAGGAAAAAAGTTATCCTGTTTGCCCAGAACTTTTTGAAGGTTCCTATAATGAGAGCCTAAGGAACTGCCTGAATAGTGTGTTAGTGTTTCATTTCTGTGACAAAAAAACAAAGGAAAAGTTCATTTTAGTTCATGGTTTCTGAGGTTTTCAGTCTGTGGGCACTTGGTTGTGTTGTTTCTTGGCCTGTCATGAGGCAGAATTCATGGCAGAGAGGGTGTGGTGGAGCAAAGCTCTTCACCTCTTGGCAGCTGGGGGAGAGAGGAATGGGCCCTTCAGAGGCATGGCCCAGCCACCTGCTTCCTCCAGTTAGGCCCCACCTCCAGGGCCATCAGCTGGGGAGGAAGCTTTCAATATAAGAAATTTGGGGGGACATTTAAGATCTACAGAGTGCCTTGAAGTTAGGTATAGATTGTTACATGATTTGTTATCATATTTATCTCAGTATCTTTAGCAATTTTGCCTTAAGCTTAGAACAGCGAGTCATAAAAGCTTAATTTTTACTTTTTGTGATGTAATACTGTATGACTGTACTGGTAAAGAGTGACAAAATAATTATGTTCATGATACAGGAGCTGTTTTGGAGTTTAAGACTTGGGAATAAACTGATCATTTTAGTAGACATGCTATGTGTTGGCGTGACTAGTACATTAGTTGTATCACTGGTAATGAGAACCATATGAAACTTATTTTATGTGACATCCTTTGTCTGCTGAACTTACTAGTGTTATATAAAATCCTTTATCCTATAAGAAGACTATACAGTGGGTTTGGAGGAAGACTTGCTTCAAAAAGTCTATTTTGATGGAGTAGCAAAAATTAAATTACTGACATACATTCGAGGTGATTGTTTTGTGTGTGCATGGTGTGGTGTTCTTTAGATTATGGGAGGGAGGAAAGATTGTATCAAATTTGCTGATGAGCATCAGTGCATATTGTAGTGAAAATGTCATGAGTCTGCAACTGAAGGCTTGGGTTTTGTCCCCTAATAGTGCCCCTTAGTTGGGTTGTTCAGCAGTCACGCCCTCAGCACCTACCCCATTGGGTTGTAGTGAGAGTCAGTATCCTTACAGAGTCATGTGTCTTAGGTTTACTAAGTCATTCATACTACCCTATTTTGAACCTATAGAATACTAAGAATCGAATTCTAGATTTTTTTCACATCCATTGAGGATTATGAATTGTAATTCTTGTCCGAGAAAAAGGTTTCCTTATGCTCTACCTCTGTTGTGGTCATTGTCTTTATCAACAGACTGCCTTATGTGGTATTATTGAGGTATATGATTGTAAAACACAGTCTTCTGGTATGACTTGAGAACCCAAAAGGGCGTTAGCAGGGGCAGCTCCTGGCAAGGGCCATTGACTTTTGGATGTGTCCTTGCCATAAACCTATCTGTTTTTATCTCAGGTCACTGAATTAGCTGTGTTTTAAGGGCAAAATGATCAAACATGTTATAGTGGAATACTCAAGGTTTTATAGGCTTTCTGAAACAAATAGGAGTAGCAAAGAATTTCTGTTCCTTTTTTGGACCAGGAACACACATGTAGGAACAAATGGGATGTTGTATGGTTTTGGCTCTTCTTGACCCCGTACTGGGCATAATGAAGGACCAATAAAACACAACTGTGTCTGAAACCATTGCCTTCTTAGTTCAGAACTTAAGTGTGTTGTCCAGTGGTGAAGTAATTCCAGTGTGTAAATAGGGATGGAACCGTGGAGTTTGTGGTGTTCATGTGCTGTGCATCCTGGTTGCCTTCAAATGATTAAGAAAACACCATTTTAGACTCTTTAATATGATTCACCATGATAAAGCTCAGCTGGATTTAGACATGAGGCTTGAAGCCACTGTAACATGTCAGCTGAAGTGGCCTGCATGGGGCCTCCATGGGAAGATGGTCACAGTCAGATATAATTATATCACGAAGCTGGGTTAGGAACAGAACTGCATTTTAGGGACTGGAAATGGAGTGTTTTGCAAAAGACTTTGAGATAGGCCTAGAGAGGTGAGTATAGGAATGGTGCATTCTTAAACAGGTGTTATAATGATAGGACTTGAAATATAATAAACAGCCATTTATCTACTTTTGTTTTATTTATCTTGAGTGAGTCTCTTGACAAGTTTTTTTGATGGAGGATATTCTTTTCTGTTTATTGGCATTATACTGTATCAAATTCTAAGCTTCTTTAGTACGATAGTATGTTAGGAATCTCTAAGAAAGTACCTTTACTGCATATTATTGTTATCCTTGTGTTTGGATAAATGATGTGTACATTAAAGTTCAGTAGAGGAGCACATTTAATATAAAATATATGTGATTATACAAAGGATTTACTAGGTAGGCTTACAGGATCAGAAGCTGAAGGGTCTCAATGGCTGTCTGCCAGATCAGAGGTAGGGTAATACAGAATGGCACTGTGTATTGGAGGGGTGGAGGATCCAGTTGAAGGCTGAAGGTGGCCTGGAGCTCAGTGCAGAGACTGGTGTGAGGGTCTGTGGGAAGGCTGCAGAATCTCTACTGGGATGAGTCTCTGCTGGGTTCTGAAGGATCTGGAGATGAATGTCCAGAAGCAATGGCGAATACCAGAGCTCCTCTGAAGAGGAAAGAGGGATGACTTCCTTCCTCTTTCCCTTTTTATTCTATCCAAACTATAAGCCTATTGGTTGGTGCCACCTACATTGGGTTCTTTCTTTTCTTTTCGTTTTGTGGCTCATGTGCTCATATCCATGGATACACCCGTGATTTTTCTAATCTGCTAAGTGGTTCTTACTCAAGTCAATTTGCCTTTTGTGATCATGATTATCACAGTTAATCATAATCTATAAATATGAGTGAATTACATTAGTAGTTTACAGAGGGATTATTTTCTAAGTTGGAAGTGGAAAGCTAAGTGAAATACATGAGCATGCTTTAGAAATGTTCTGTGTACTGAACTGGAAACCTGATTTGTAACAAACTTGACACTTAGATCCCAAACAAGGCCGATGAAATTTCAAAGTTCTAGTTTCAGATGAGAATTTATCTAAAAAACAATCTTGTATAAATAACTTGTGTTTTGACCAACATTAAGGGCAAGACATCAGTTACTCTTATCTGTGATGCTTATTTATTTAGTGTTTGTTACACACTTTATTTAGACTATTAGATTTGACAAGGGACTCGTGAATGATGCATTGAAAGAGTGTTTCAAGAAATTCTGAAGTCTGTAGTGAAACTGGACTTTAATGTGAAGTTAAAAGATTTAGATTCTCATGATTTCCTAACATTTCCCCAAACCCGGTAATTGGAATAGTTATAGAAATTGAGTCGTGCTACCCCAATTTCCCATTTTAAAAGGAAAGCATCCCTTAGGTTTAAAATATTTTGTCTGAGCTGTAGTGACTAATGCAGTTGGAATTACAACGCTGCACTGGAGGGAGGAAGTTATGTGACAGCTACATTAGCGGCAGTGTTAGAGCTGGAAACTGACCCTCTGGTCCCTGAAGTGTGCATGAATTCTGACTCTTTCTGTGAAGTGTAGATGTGCAGCAGTCTCCTTCGATGCTTGAATCTTCTGTATAAACACAGTTTCATTGTTCATGGATTTTTTAGAAATTGGACTCTTCCAGAATCCTTAATTTTTGTAAAGTTGGTGTATGAAAATTATCAATGAGTAATTTCACAGAAAACCCAGTATGTACAGCTTGGCCACCAAGTGGAAGTGCATGTTATTTTCCCTGCAGGTTTTGGAGTGGTTTCTCAGCTGGCCCCCCAAAAATTGTGCTTACTCAAGCCACAGACGAATTCCCTAAATTAAATATCTTTTTTCCTCTAACGCACCTTTGTTAAGGTTCATCGAAGACAGCAGAATTAAGTGTGCTTTGGATGGGGAAACTAATTTCTGTAATCATGGAGAAATCTTTTGATAGGGAAAAACTATAATTGTATAGTTAAGAAACTGCTTTGTTGTAATGAGATCTGATTTAAATAATATTAAAAGTTGAAAGTTCTAGTACTTGCTTCTTAAACTTGCATGTGTTCTCCATAACACAAAAACTCGCCTCTGAAATGTATTTAGAAATAGAAAAAATACAGTGTACTTGCCTCTGAAATGTGCTTAGAAAAATCTGTTTCTCTGGATTTTATTTTATTTTATTTCTTTTGGTGCCAAGGACCGAACTCAGGGCCTTGTGCTTGTAAGGCAAGCAATATAACCACTGAGCTAAATCCCCAGCCCCTGGACTTTTTTTTTTTTAAGGAGTCATGTTGGTGGCTTTGGCATCTCTGATTGCGTAAGTGATTAATGCAGTTGTCAAGTGGTATTAGGGTCTTGAATTAAAATATATTAAAAATACTATAGCTATTTGCTGCATAATTTTTATTTATAAGCATTTATGATCAGCAGAGTCACCCCCCACCCTGCAAAGTCTACTTTCCAATCCCTAGAACCTGTGAATTAACTACCTTACAAGGCAAAAAGAACTTTGCAGAAACGATTAAGTTGAAGGTCTCCGTATGGAAGATGATCCTGAATTACCTCCGTGGGCCCAGTGTAATCACAAGGCTCATTATTGCGGGGAGAGAGAGAAGATTGAAGGCAGAAGGTGTCAGGTCAGGAGCAGAGGTTGGGGTGAGGCGGGGCCTTGAGCTGGCAACCGTGGGAACCTCCAGAAGCTGGAGAGGACAAGGAGGCAGGTCATCCCCAGGATCCTCCAGGAAAGAACATGGCTTCCCAATATCCTGAAGTCAGCTCACTGATTCTTCTGTCAACAGTACTATAAGAGAATGGATTTATGTTGTTTTAAGCCATTAAGTTTGGAGTAACTTGTTATAGTAGCAGTAGGAAACTATGACAGTGTTTCTCTTTGTTACCTATGAGTCTTTTAAAAATGATCATACCAGCCTTTCATGTGCTCCTAATTCTGAGGGACAGTTTCTAGGAAACAATAGATATGTAAACTATGGTGAAAAAGAAAATGGCCCAGGCCTGTAATTCTAGCACTCAGGGAGGCTGAGGCAGGAGAATCACAAATTTGAGCCCAGTCATCTTAGACCCTGTGTCAAACAAACCAAGAACCAAAACATGGGCTGGAGATGGGGCTCAGTGTGAAGACTAGGGTTCAGCTTTCAGTGCTATGCCACCTTTAAAAAAAAAAAAAGTTTCTCTTCTATAAGCCTGTTGCTTGGGACTCTACAAAATTACTTTTTAAGGATTAAGATGCAATATGTCCTTGTACCAACTTGCCATACTAAATGTATTATCACAAACATGTACTAATAAAAATTTCTAAAAATTACTCTTTATTCACATACTGTGGTTTTGCTACATAACATTGTATCTGAAATGCTTGGATTGAGTTTGCTGTGGGGGTCTGGTCCTCTGTGGATTTTATGTGTGGATTAAAATTAAGGAATATGAATGACGGAAGTTGAAACTGCTAATGTGTTGGAATATAGAATCTGTCCATTTTATTTGAAACAGTAATATTACCTAATTTAATCTTATTTTATGTGCTTTTTAATAAAGTTCATATAGAATTCATATTGATATGTCAGAACCTAAATATCCAGCAATTTGACCAGCAAATTAGTCGGAGGGATGGGAGTCCGTGGGGCTGGTTTTACTTTTTGTAGGGTGTAGGGCAAATGTTTGCCTAATTGCTACTGAGCTCATGATTGTTAAACACCAAGCACTATTACATCTCCCAACAGTGCATGAGATGGATCTTTCACCCTGATAGTCATTTTAGAGAAGGGAAATGAGGCTTAAAAGCGTAGAGATGGTACATTGCCATCCAACCTCACCTATCTGCCTTACTACCCCTTTGCACTGTACTTTTATGCCATGGCTTAGCTGTCCTCCTGCAAAGAAATCAGTGCTCAGGCTGTAGGCAAAATTCTTCTCAAACCTCCATTTCCCCTCCAAGAAATTCTACTGGGCTATTTGGTGCCTCATTGAAGTGTGCTGGCCCATTGAGAAGTAGTGACTGATGATGTTAATGTCTAATTCTGTTCAGGCTGCTAGAACATAGTACTGTCATTAAACTGGGTAATTTATAAGCAGTGGAAATTGCTGGGCATGGTGGCTTATGCCTTTAATCCCAACACTTTGGGGGGCTGAGGCAGGAGGATTGCAAGTTTGAGTCCCACCTGGACAACTTAGGGAGACCCTATCTTGAAAAGGCCTGGGGACCTAGCACAGTGTGAAGGCTCTGGATTCAGTTTCTACTACCATCAAACAAAAATTGCAACTGCTTACAGTTCTGGAAGTTGGGGATTTCAAATAGAGGTGCTAACAGACTTAGTGTCTGGTGAAGGCCTCTCATTCAGAGATGCTGCCACCTTGTTGCATCCTCTCAGCAAATGGGGTCCCTCACACCTGTTTGATGAGGGCCCTACTCCCGTCCATTGTGGGGGCCTCCTACAGGTCCCACTTGTTAATACACTCAGGTTGAGGACTGTTTTCAGTGTGAATTTTGAGAATTGAACGTTTAGCCTACAGTGTCCACTATGCTGTGATGTTGGGGTTATTACTTTGTTACAGTTGCAGAGCCACATTCTTATGTACATTTACTATAAAAGGAAGGCAAAACACTCTTATGGCTTGGTGCAAGAAGCAGAAACTCTTCTGGAAATTTTAGTAGGGGACCTTTATTGTATTTATTAGTACAAGAGTTTGAGAGCTTACATCTTTAGGATAGTGCCAGTGTAGAACTTTCCCTAAGCCCTGTGGTCCTGCAAAACAGAATGGTTAAGAAATTCCCTACCCTCTTAGCTTACCAAGAAGTTTCCTTTCTTACATGGCTGAGATGAGACTTGTGGATGACCCTTTACCTAGAAACAAGGCCAGACACATCATTCAGGGGACCATTCTCTGCCTTACAGGTCAGAAGCTGAACAATTTATGTCTACTAATTGATCAGAACAAAATCCCTGTTAACCAAACTTGAGTTGTGCTTCTCTCCTTGGCCCAGATTTGAACCTTTGCCTGAGCCTGCGAACCCCTCCTGGGAACATGTGATTACAAAGTAAGACCTTGTATGATCCACTGTCTGGTCGGCCACTTTGTCAGTCACACCTGGTTCCCTCTAACCTTGTTCTATCCCTGCTATGAAAGATAAAAGAAGGAAAAACTTTTTCCCTAACTGGTGAGATGGCTGCAGACCTTATGGTCAGAGTAATAAACCTTCTCTCACTTTACAGTAATCTTTTTGAGAAACTTTCTCCTTACAAATGAATACTTTTTTTTTTTTTTAACTCATTGCTTTGTGAGCAAAACAAAAACCCAGCTAAAGTGGGCAGGAGAGTATTCTGTCTGCCACAAGTCTGCGTTCCAGACTTTGACTGACTGGTGGGAACCCTTCTGCCATGGGAGGCTGGGAATATGTTTTTAGCTTTCCAGACTCAGGTGAGATCTACATGGAGTGAGCCATTCCACAGCTTCTTTCTGGAGTCATAAATGGTTCTAAAAGTGGTAGTTTTTGTGGAGAATTACAAAAACACTCATTTAGAACATTCTCATTTTCTCATATACAGTTGACATCTAAATTGGGAATGGTGGTTTTCAAAGCATGGATATATTCTTAAACTATTGAGTGTTATAAACCTTAATGTTCATTCACTTAGTATTTTGCCCTAATTATCTGGCGATCTAATGCTTCTTTGGAGTGGTAATAATATGACAATAGTTCATTATATGACTTTTCTATGAAGCAATCAGAATGCTATAATTGAAAACTTAAGTAATTGTTTAAAGCAGGTGATTGCACCCAACAAAAGTATAGATTAAAGTGGTAAATTTGTTTCAGAGTATACCTGAACATTTGAAGATGGGCTAATCTTCCAGTGGCGCACTTTCACATGTTAGTATGTAACATGCCATAAATTCTGGCTAGGCTGGTTACTGGTATGACATACACCGTATAGAAAAGTTACAGTGGATGAGAAGGTCAGTTTTTACAGAGCCCCAGAAAACGTTATTTCAGTTTAATTATCCAGCTGTTATAAGAAGGGCCTCTGACCATAAAGTCAAAGATCTTGATTCTCTTCCCCATCGTGACAGTTATAAAATTGCTCTTTGTGTCAGAAACAGTGCTCTCCTGTCAGATTTTCCTTTTATCTCCTTTCAGTGTTTTTCTTTTACCTCACTGAATAGTCCTATGACTATAGTGATATGTTGTGTGTAAAAACATTAAGGTACAAAGAGCCGTTGGAATGCTAAAGAACACTTGCACAGACATGACCCACAGGAATGCATTCTTTGTTTCTGAGTCACCTTTATCATTTCTAGCCCCTGGGCCATTCTCTGATTAGTAACACTTCCTTTGTGCTGTGGCTTAATGATGTCTCTTAAAAATAATCTCAATGTCACCCCTACCTGAAACTCCCAAGTGTTTACCCTTGCACATTTTCAAACTCCAGTAGTATGGTAATTATATAATCACTTGTCCTCAGCCTACCTGGTATATTGACTGTGTGCAAGTGCGTCTGTTTGAGCTGTTTTATTAAGGAACCCAAACTACCAGAGTCAGTTTATCATGTGACCAAAGCTGTAAAGTTGGTATCATTTGTCTAGAACTTCCATTTCAGATTTTTACCTTCATATATGGTAGCTGTTAGTGTCTCTTGGTTATAGAGTGTGGTCTGGGTTCTGTCCTGTCTCCTGTGGCTGCCCTTTCTCCCCCATCAGGTGGCAAGCCCCAGATTTCCCCTTGATCATGTGACTCCCATGTATCCTCCCTACTGTACTGGTTGCTCTCGCCCACACCCACTTTTCCACCTTTGGCCTCATGGAGCATTTTCTTTGTTTACCTCTTCTTCCTAGACTTTGGGGTGAATATAAGTCTTGAGTGAACAAGCATATTCCAGGGGAGTCTTGGCACACTCAGATTTGAGGTGACTGTGAGCTTGTGGCACAGTTGAGATGATGCACAAACTTGCCGGGAGCAGTGGAAAGCTTGTGTGTGCTAGGCAACTGTTCCTCTGCACACATTTCACAGAATCCTAGAAGCCTTCCCAGGTGGTAGGATTATGATCATTCTTCAAATGAAAGGAAGTGTGACCATAAAGGAAATGCCTTGAGCAAGGGCATCCAGCTGCTAAGTGACAGAATCTGGAGTGGTCTTGGTTATCACTGCAGCTGGTCTTTGCTGCCTCTGAGATTTCCATAGAAGAGGTTAGAGGTGTGGTTTTCTGCTAGTGAACACTGATCTGGACCTTCTCCCTTCCCGGGTAAGCCTCATTCAACTTTTACCAACTCTACTGATCATAATGAAAGGGTTTCCCTTTTATTACTGCTCATTGCTTCTGGTTTTGCACCTTGCACTACAGTGTCACCATGTGCCCACAAGTACACACTTGTTCAAGGTGCAGGTTCCCCCTCTTTGGCCCCCTGCATGAGGGCACACAGCCTGGGAGTGAAGTACAGGCCAGATGCTCATGCCCTGGATTGACCATATGACAGCACTCTAGTATATCCTTCCACGAGCTGTCTGGAAAACATCCTTTGGGCATTTCACCTGTAGCTTTAGCAACTTTCCCATTGCTGGAACCAAATACCCAACACCCACAACTTGAAGACAAGTTTTGGTTTCACAGTTTTAGTTGAAGGTTGGCTGGTTCCAAAACAGAAAAGAGATGGCAGATGGCCATAGTGGAGGAAGAGGTGCTGTACCCATGGCAGCCAGAATGCACAATGGAGTACTATACCACCATAAAAAAGGATAAACTAGAGTTATTTGTATGTAAATGGATGTTCCTTGAGAACATACTATTAAGTGAAATAAATCAGACACTCATGAGTACACATCGAATTGTTTCTCTGATACGAGAAACTGTAAGTGTAAATAAGGACAAAGAGGTGTAATAGATATAATAGGAAGATAATGTACAAAGGAGAGGAAAACTAGAAAGAGAGAAGGGGGAAAAGCAGGAAGGGAACAAAGGAAAGAAAGGGGAAAGGGAATTCATGGAGAAATGCAAATAAACCTACTATAAATAGGGATGGAAGGGACGGGGGGAAGGCGGGGAAGATGGGGGAAAACTAAGATGCATCATGTACAGGTACAAAATAAATGAGATGAATGTGATCATTATATGTACATTGTACTAATACATGTTCTTGGTTAAAAGAAATACAATGTTTTGTGGGAGGACTATAAAAATGATCATAGTCTTTTCTCTGAAATGAAAGAACCATTCACTTATGTATAAAAATGGAAAGAGATACTAGATCAGTCTGTATCCTAATGAAAATTTAAATAGTTGCAGCTGAATTCATTTGGTTTCCTTTTTGAGATTAGTTTTGAATGTTTGGTAAATTGTGTTTAGATTAATTTCTCAAAGTTTCTCAGTTTTTAACTTTTTAATTGGCACTTCATGCTAAGAATCTAACTATTATGAGACTAATTTTTATATTCATGAGCACTGTGACATTAGAAGAGACATGGAGATTGGGGCAGGATTCCTATCCTGTAGTTTTGGATTTATCCCTAATTCACAGGGAATTCTCGGCTCCATGGGCCCCTGGTTGTCATGTGTTCAGTGAGGGACTAAATTAGATTATTTAGAAGAGTCTGACAGTCTCTAAGATTTTGTC
This sequence comes from Hystrix cristata, assembly GCA_004026905.1. NCBI lineage: Eukaryota > Metazoa > Chordata > Mammalia > Rodentia > Hystricidae > Hystrix > Hystrix cristata. The sequence goes on along the minus strand of PVJO010005707.1, from coordinate 47,353 downwards.
CTTTTCAGGTTAACATTTGACCACTGTCCTTGATTACACTGCCTTTTAGTCACTGACCTGCTAATTAACAGCTAGCTGGATGGCTGGATCATTGAGTGGGGCCAGCATGTCTTACTTTCCTTTAATTGTAAGGCTTGTCAAAGATTACACTTTGATAGAACTTTGCTCTTGATCAATTTAAGGGTTCCCTTTACTTTTATCCTGAGTTTTTAAATGAGCAATTTTGCATTTGACTTGTGATTACCAGAGATTGCTTGCCAGATTTGTTTCTGAATATTTTATGGATAATAGGACAAGTGCACTTGAAAGAGGTAACATTTCTCTGAGTACCTTTAACCTTTTTTTTTTTTTTTTTTTTTTTGCACTGGGGATTGTGTTCAGTGGCATGTCATGAAAACTATGCTCCCTATTGTCTCTGCACCGTTGGCCATTTCATGGTAACCATTTCAGTGTTGGCATGGCACAGGAGGCTTGCCATTTTCCCCAAATGAGAGAGAAATGACATTGATACCAGTCTTCAACAGAGAGGAAGCCAAGGTTTTGGCTCTCTGAGCTTGATTCATACATCAGAAGAATGGCTGTGGTTTGTGGCACTTGTTTCGTGAAGGGCTGACTTACTTTACTTCTGGGTCCTGGTTTCACATGGTCTTTGCCACTTAGTTTACAAAGTAGGGATAAGGGAACTAAAACTCAGGAACCCACAGTCATGCCAGTGAGATGTTCACGCAGAAACTTCCTATGAGTTAGAAGATGAGTTTTCCCTACCTTTAACAGAAAACCAAATATCCATGGGCTTTTATTCTACCAGTGATATTTTAAAACCTGTACAAATTTACTGATCGTGTCAAAGATACCTTATGACTCACTGTGAGTCCAGCTTCAGATATTTTGCTCTGTTTTATTTGCCACCCTACTTAGAAGCCAAATGAAGATTTTTACTTTATTCTCAAATTTAATTTTTTTTTAAGATAGTCGTGGTGTGGATTTTCTTGTGAGCACCCCCTGCTCTTGTTTCAGATGTAAGGAATGAGTAAGTTCACCAATGATGCTATATGTGAAGGAGCCCCTGGTGGCCAGAGCTCAGCAGGAGGGTTGAAGGGGAGGTTTTCTATTGACACTGTGCCCCCAAAATGCTTGAGTGTGATTTTTATTTCATTCCCATAGGAATGTACCATAATTGTATGATTTGTGGGCATAACCATTTGAATTGAGGGAAAGAATGTCTATATTGTGATTCTTCATTGACTGATTTACAGTTTGGAAAAAGGGAGGAGATTTCTCCTACAGCTGGAAAGTGTGTGCATATAGGAGTGGCCTCTGGGGATGGGGGTGCAGAGGCTGACTGTAGCATTGATCTGAGTAAATGCTGCTCTGGTAATATCTTACCTCCCTTTTTATGTTTCTCCTTTTCATAAATGAATACAATACTTAAAAAAATCAGTTTTCCTTGACATCTTTGGCTTCTTGTCTGGAGACCTTAATGGAACATCTTCACGGGTCACTCTAATCTGATTGATCTTGTCAGTGTCCCACAGCCTGCATCTGACTGTGGGTTCCAGCACCTCTCAGAGGAGGACACAAATGGTGATGTTAAAACTAAGCATTTATTCATCAGCTGAGTGAGTGAGGTCATGTAAAGTATCTCTCGTGGGGCAAAATGTGGTTGATGGGGGCCTACAGCACTGAAAGCATTTGGGTAGTGGGGGGTTTGGGGGCAGGAACAGGGATGACCCCCCCGAAAGATGGGGTACAATCATTGGGCACTGGGCACATAGAGCAGATTCATATTCAGTCCTTACTTCTAGTTTCTTCTGTATTTTTATATATGGAAAAGAGAGAAATTGAGGTCAGTCAGTACCTTATGGATATAATTTCAGTCCTCATGTAGTCTCAGCTGTTGTCAGTAATATTATTTGTACTCTCCTAACCGTAGGCTTATTTGCTATAAAAATGTGAAGGGACAGAAATAGTTCAAGGGCATTTAAATATTTATATAATCATCAGTAGGCTCAGTTTTATGATTTGTCATGTATAATGAACAAATTTTAAATTCATTTTAAATGTTTCAGGAAGATCTTCACTATGATTTTTTGTGGGAAGCAATGTAGATGACTTGGCTTAGTGAAAATACTTAGTACTCTTTTAACTAATGCCGTTGACCTTGCTGGGTATCTTCACTTGGGCTCTAAGACTCCTAAGTGCACATTCTCATTGATTGGTTTTCTGTTTGCAGAGTGTCTTATTTGTGCCTAGAGTTGAGAGTGGTGAGGACTGGTGTTCAGGGAGCCAGCACCTAGGAACAACAAAGTCCACTTGTAAAGGTGACTTTTCTTGCAGGAGATAATCTACATATGTAGAATAATTTAAGTGTCATCGTAATTGAGGCTGCAACAGAATATACATCTAGAATGACATTTATTATAAGGTTTTGATTAGCTCAAGCAGTTATGGAGGTTGAAAAGCCCCACTTCTTGCCATTTGCAGGCTGGAGACCCAGAGTGAGGCAGTTTGAAAGCCAGAGAACCAAACAGCTGATGGTATAGATTCCAGCCTTGGGTCCAGAGGCCTGAGTACCAGCAACTCAGAGCAGGAGAGAATGGACATCCCAGCCTCATTGTCAGGCAGAGAGACAGCTCAGATTTTGTCACCTTTTTGTTCTATTCAGACCCTCAATGGATTGGATGATGACCACCCTCACTGGGTAGGGTGCATCTGCTTTGTCCAGTACAGTTTCAAATGTTCATCTCATCCAGAAACACCTTCACAGACAGCCAGAAACGTTTTGCCTCTATCTGGGCACTCTGTGGCTTCAGCAGGTTGACCCCAGATGAGCTGTGCAGGTTCTTCTCACATGTGCACATGTGTGTTGTGTCTCTGCACGTGTCTCCATGTGGATTACTCTCCCATCTCTGCTATTAGTAAACCTGTCATTGGTGGAGTGATCACTGATAATAGGAAAGGGCCCAGGCAAGACTTGACTCCTCTACGAGTGTCGTGGGAAGCTAGTTGCACCTCTAAGGGAATTTTTTATGTTGACTCAGTTTAGAAGGTGTGTGTTCTTTTCCACCGAGGGTTTAATCTTTCAAACAGAAACTGTCTTGTCTTTGTATATCTTAAATAATACTGTTTTAAATAGTTGAATAAATATACAATAAATGGATAAATGATATAAAGAAAACAACATAGTACCAACTTTGACATCATTATAATGGACTTGTTAAATGCTTAATATAATGAAGTTCATTTTTCAAAACAAGACTGTTTTGTCATCCTTCACATTTCCATACCCTTATAGCTTGAATCTTACGGAATGCTCTTCAGATAGGGAAAAGTATTATTGTCCCTTTTGACAGGGAAATTGAGGAACAGGCCTTAAAGTGCGAGTCTGATCAAGTGCAGTAACTGGTAACCAGTTCAGGGCCTGTCTGGGCTCTTGAGAGTTCATGTCTGTACCTTTCTCACCATAATGACTTCAACACCCATTGTCATCTTAAAAGTAAGCTCCTCCCCTTTCTAATCAGAATAATCACTTTAACTGATACCAAATTAAGATATCAGAAATTGCTTTCAACCTTCTGATATGACAGCACAAATAGTAAACACTTAAATTGTTCTTCCTTGTTCTAAAAGGGTCCAAAGATAGGTGCTAAATTACTTGTTTCTTTTAACTTTCTCGGTATGGTACTAATGTTTGTTCTCCTTTGGAGTGTCTAAAATCCTGGGTGAATGAAAAATGAGTTGATGCTTCAGTAAGGAATTACCAGTCTGGAAATGAGTATTTATTGTGATGCCAGTCTTTACTTCATGGTTTAGTTTCACAAACCTACATGGTCATGTTTTATTCAGTGGAATGATGTTAAACTGTCAATATAAATATAATATACTGTTTTTAACTACACAGTGGTTTCTTATGATTTAACCTAACATATGATAATATTTTCTTAAAAGGCCTCCTAAATTTGGGAAATAGAAAAACGGGAGTTTTCTGTAATGGTAATACAGGAAACAAATAAATGTGTTTGTATAGTAGTGGCATACAGGAGTTCCTTTTAAGACTTTAAAAAAGCAATTGTTGCTAGGTGGGATGGGGCACACCTGTAATGCCAGCACTCTGGGAGTCTGAGGTAAGATTGCAAGTTTGGGTCCAGTCTGGGCAACTTGGTGAGAATGTCTCAAAAATAAAAAAGGCTGAGGCTATAGCTTGGTGCAGAAGTTGTGAATTCCACTCCCAGGATCACCAAAAATAGGCAAGTAGGTAAACTGATTGATTGACTGACTGATTGTTATTAAAAGAATGATCCAGTTTAATTTAGCTCAGTGGGTTTCTAAATCTGTCTTTTGGTGTCAGAGTTGACCTGCCTCAGAAGTGATAAGGTATCAGGAGCTGCTATGATCTGGGTCCCTTCACCCTACTCCCTGTGTCCCACCTTTGCTGGAGAGAGGAACTGCCATTTTTATCTCTGGGTATGAAGGTATTCTGGAGACCAGCGATGCCATGTGCAGGAGCTACCAGGTGGGTGGGCATGGATAGGGGTTGGAACATACCTCTCCTCTGACTTCTGAGTGTCTGTGAGCACAGCCCTCACCCTTGAGAAACAAGCTCTTGGGGCTGAGATGGATGACCTGGCCTGTCTTCTCCAGCCTTCTCCTTGCTGGCCTCTGAAGTTGGTCTTGGGAAGTAAAATTAGTGAATGCTTTGATCAGTGTCAGAGAAAGTTGCACAAACGTCCTTAAACACAGTATTTTTTTTCTGCATGTCCACTGCAGTAGCAAACACATTGTCCTACACATGGCAGTATTTAAGGAGCAGTGAGGAATCAACTGGACTCTGGCCTGCAGCTGGATGTTGACTCTGCAGGTGTTCCCAGGCTTTGTGTGATGGCACCTGTTCCTGGCTCACTTCCTTTTGCCAGCATGCAGATGGAATCAGGGCATGGTTGCTTAGGCCTCAACCTCCTACCAGCCACGGACCAACTCTCTCCCTAAAAATCGAGATAAATCCTGGTCTTTGTTCTGGCCTTCCCAGCAACTTGCAGTGTGGATTCTGAATTATTCACACTTTAAGGGCTGTTGTCCTACCTGAAAAATAAGGAAGCTAAGAGACAGGAACCCTAAGGTCCACCCAGCTGTAATGTAACACAGTCTTGTGATTGGCAGTGCACAGTGTTGTAACTCGGCAGCAGTAGAGGGGTGACCAGCTGGTCACAGGAGCACATTAAACATTTTAAGTAGCCACAGCAAACTCCTATAGTCCATGCTGGACTTGTGGATGCAGAGCTCTTGGCCCATGATGGTTGTTGATGAGTATAATTAAAACACACATCAGATTTGCCTTGAGCAAATTCACGTGTTACATTGCCACCTGGGACAGCCCTGGTCTGTGGACCCCAGGTGGTTTAGCTTCATCCTGAAACTCATTTGAGGCCAACCAGGGCTGCTCTTCTTTCCCTCATTCAGTGCCAAGACTGGCTCTAGCACTGTCTTGCCCTACAGTTTGTGGCCTGAGAGGCATCACTAATGTGAGAGCGAATGTACTGACCAGGCCAGTCTGGAGTCAACACCCTGTCTAGGGCCAGATGTGGACTGTAGGCTCTGCAGGCTGAGCTTTGCTGTGGGTCTTTGCTGGACTTTGGGGATAGAGGATTATGAGTGCTCCCCATAAACTCATTGTTAAGTCTCATGTTCTTGTTGCCTGCTGAGGTTCTGTTATTGATAAGTACTATGTAGGCGGTTTCCTGCAGAGACTTGGGGCAATGTGAACAATTGTAGTTTGCACACCGCCTGCAGTGGGATGTTCCTGCTTTGAGTTTAAAGATGAGCACCTTCCCCCCCATTAAACTTTGTTTTTTGCCTTTTGAGTAAATGAGTTACTACTCAGTAGCCTGTACACTGTGATAGATTATAATTATTTAAAAAAAAAATTGTAGGCTCTGTTCCACCAAACTAGGAACAGGACCAATGAAAGAATGAATGGCTTTGTTTTAGAATTTCCTAGGACTGGTGCCAAAGGACCCTCCTTGCTTTGTTTCAGGCAATTTTCTTTTTGGGGGGGAGGACTGGTGGTGCTAGGGATCAAACTCAAGGCCTGCGCTTGCTAGGCAAACATGCTACCACTTGGGCTAAATGCCCAATCCCGTGTTCCAGGCAATTTTAAAACAAGATAAATTAGTTTGCAGAGAAGAAAAGAAGCAAGGGTATAGAGAACTATGAAGTAAAGCGTCTGTGATGCCAGCTCACCCCAGTGGCCTTCGCAAAGGAGACACACCTGCAAAGCACATAGAGTCGCTCACTCACTGACCAGGGTCCTGTTAACTTCCTGGGATTGCTGTTTCCTCACAATGGTCCTCATTACTTTGCAAGTGCAAGGGTGGCCAGGGATAAGTGTCTCACTTTAGGGCTCCCTCCTCCCTCCCTCCTTGTGGGCTTGTGTGGTGTATCTTGAGGGCAGGATGTCAGACAGCTTGAGTAACCAGACCTGAGCACTTGCCATTGTTCTTTTCACCAGCTGTTATGCTATGATGCTCTGCAAGGCAGAAGCTGCCTTGAGCTCACTTCCAACTACTTTCCAGTGCAGCTGCTGTTCCATTTTCAGAATAGGCTCTGAGACCCACGGGCCTATTCATCCTCTTCATGCGCGTGTACTGGCATTTGGCACGGATAATTACAAATGTTAATATGTGAAATTGCACAGGAGTCGATCAAACTTATTATACGCTTGATGACTGGATTTCTCCAAAGAGTGAGTCGGGTTTTTCCATTCCTTCTCTGGTGAAGAAGGGATCTCTTGTAACTTTCTGTACTATTTGGGATAGGCTTCTGCCCTACCCTGTCAGCTGGTAAATCTCTCTCTCAGGGGAAGTACTTCCAGGGAACTGTAGCCCATGTGAGCTATGGTTTAAAAAGCAGTCATAGTACCTCTGCAGAATCCCATCATATATCCTTTCTCCTACAGTACCTGTACCTGTGGGTCAGCAGCTTGTATCCTGGTACACCAGTTTCATTTACAGAGAAGACATTTATTCATACATTCTCCTTGGTCCTGTCTACAATCCCGAGTAACCAGATGCTCAGGAAGCATATGTGACTGGAATATCTGTGGGGCAAATAGCCCTGGTACTTCCAAATCACTTGACTTGAACCCTGAAATGTCGGGGTTCGACTCCCTGCCTTGCTGTACTCTGTGTGGTCTTGAGAAAATGCTGTTATTATGAATTTAAGTTGTCTTAACTTTGGATGGGGAAGGTATCATCATCTGCCTTGCACTAGTAGTTTGAAGAATTGGGGGGCTGTCAGTATTAAAAGTCAGCACACATGATAAAAACACAGTTCTCCTAGTTTCCTTAAGCTTTAAATCCTTTTCCCCCATTCATGTACATGCTTTGGATGCATGAATTTATGGAGCTTACACAGGTAAGAGAGCTGTTTTTGAAGGCAAAAGTATTGCTTTTCTAAAGATATATAATCTTTATGCTTTTAATTCTGTCCATTTCTGGTATAGTCTCTTAAAAATGCAAATCCCTTAAGTTATGTTACTAATATACTTTCAGCTCTTCTGTCATCTGTTTCTGTACAGACTCTTAAGGATTTATATAAGATTGGGTTGGAGAATTGGTTCAGTGGAAGAGCACTTGCCTAGCAAGTGCAAGGCCCTGAGTTCAATCCCTACCACCCTTCCCTGCCAAAAATAGTGGTTAAGGATTTATATGAGGTTATTTCGTTAAAATAAATGGTGGTAATGAATTGAATGAAAAAAAAAAACTGGACAAATCTAAAATTGGCTAGTAATGATTCCTGAGGCCAGTTCTGCTATGATTGGTGTCATTATTAAAGTGTGTCAGACTTCTACAGAGAAGTTTGAATTGCAGAGCCCTTTTAACTCTGAGCAGAAAGTAGGCTTTGTCACATGTATTTATTCCAACTAGTTGTATCCTTCAAAAAATTCAGCAGGTCCCCTTTACATGCTAGGTTGACACTCCAGTTTGAAGATGATCGATAGAATCCTTTTCTCGGAGTTTATTGTCTGTTGGGGAAACAGATGTTGCCAACTAAACTGCAGTGCAGTAAGTAGATCTGTACGATAGATAAATAATCGTAGGTTTTATTTCTTTAGTGCTCATTGTGTTTAGTAGTGTTGTAAGCACTATGCAATGCTGTCTCCTTCAAATTCTACAAAGTAATGGGGAAACTAGATAAGGAAACCAAAGTGCAGAGTTTAGAGACCTGCCAGGGAACCTAGGGTAAGAACTAGGATCTGAATTGTTTTCATTCTTACCAAAATAGTGGGAGGAAGCACAGAGGAGGGCCTCCTGACTTTGCTCAAGAAGAATGGCAGTCAGGGAGGTTTGCATGAGAAGGTGTTCCTGAGCTGCATCCTCAAAGCGAAAGCTGATATCCTAGTGAGCAGAGCAGGACAATTAGTTCTGAGGAGAGAGGACAAGTGTATTCCAAGTGGAACCTCCTGTAGGTGGTGGTGGGGCATGCTAGATGACAGTGGATCAGTGAGCTTTATTTTACTGTAATGAAATACGTGAGATGAATATAAAGAGAAAAGTTTTGTCTCATGGCTCTAGAGGTTCCAGTCGAAGATCCGGTAGACTCATTTGCTTTTGACTGCTAGTGTGGTTGCAGGATGGCAATGGTGGGACATGTGTCTGACAGACTGCTCACATCATGAACCAGGAAGTGAAGAAGAAGAGATTGGGTCTCACAGTCTCCTTTGACCATTCCTCCAGTAGTCTAAAGACTTCATGCAAGGTTCCATTACCACACAACAGTACCACCCTGAGAACTAGACCTTTAACGTTTGAGAACTTTGAACATGCAAACTATAGCATTTAGCAAGGATGAGAGGTAAAGTTAATTGGAATTTTTAATCCCATAAATATGATTATAATTAAAATCTCACTTGGAAAACAGACATAAAACATACACTCTCTGGGTTAAACACATTCATAGTCACCCTGGGTATGGGTATACTTGCACCTTGAAGGTAGGGATTTAAGAGTGATTGAAGGCAGGCATGGTAGCCCATACCTGTAATCCTAGCTACTTGGGAGGCTGAGCAGGATTGCAAATTTGAGGCCGGCTTGGGCAACTTTTTTGTCACAAAACAAAAGGCTGAGATGTAGGTCAGTGGTATAGTGCTTGTCTTGCAAGGCACTAGGTTCATGCCCCAGCCCTGGTGGTGGTAATTCCCATGGAGTCTGGGGCAGAGCTGAGTTCTCCATGAGGATAAAACCACCCGGGAAGAGTTGTTGAAAGAGGAGAGGGAGGGATGGAAGTCTAGATGAACATGCCAGGATTGGCACAGAGGGAAATCTCTGAGGAAAGAGATCCCCTCAGAGATCCAATTAATTATGGGATTAGAAGGCCGACCAGAACCACACCTCAGAGTGTCACTACTTGCTCTTACATTTTTACATGGTTTGTCAAATAAATAGAGAAAAAAACAGCTAGTTAGTTTTTAACTTATGATTCTGCCCAACTTAATTGGAGTTCTGTATCCGTGGTATGTTTTCTCCCTACCCCAAAGCTGGTCAAAGCAACAGTTAGGGAAAAATAGTTCTAACTTTTAGAGTTTTTATGGTAATGGCTATGATTTGCAGAGAACTTAACATTATGTTATTATTTTGCTTTTTTCCTAGATGTGTTCTTAAACTAGATTGCTAATTGTAACTTTAAATCACAGGGTTAACAATACCATTTTCATACAAACATGCATAGCAGACAAATTCTACCTAGTCTATTCCCTTTCTCTTTATGATTTACTTTATTTTAGTTGGTACTTTTATAGCACTAGTTTACTTAGTTGTTCCTGCTGTAGAATTCCATTATGCACACATACAATAAACTCATTTTAATATTGATGGATATTTGAATTATTAGGGATATATGTCCATTTTAGGTTTCATTTTTGTTAAAATTTCCTTGTGGAAAGACAGTGTTATAATATGGTAACATTATCTGCTGCTCAGTCAACATGAACTAATTAGTCATACAAAACTGTTTTATTATGTGTTATTATTGTTCTTTATTAATATACAGAACCATCTTCCAAATGGTAGAACCTAGAGTCATCCAAAAAAGCTCTTCAGATCTTAAATTTATAATTTATTTTTTCTGCCAGTTCAGTATATACATTATACAGAAATTTGAAAGTGTAAAGTGTTTAGAACAAAAAAGATCACCTACCACAATGTATGGTCACATTTTTTTCTTAATCCTGCTGTGTTTGGTTTTTTGTTTTGCTTTTTTTTTTTGGTGCTGGGGATCAAACTCGGGGCCTTGCACTTGCTGGGCCAGCACTGTACCACTGAGCCAAATCCTCAGCCTTTACTGCTGTGTTCTTGACTCTAGTTTTCTACCTCTACTTCTAGGCTTATACAGAGTACTTCTGGAAATGGCTTACTGCATGAGGAGACTATTTCACTGGTGGAACTCACTTATCTAATAGCCAGATTGCCATACATAGTTCTCTGCTTCAGAGAGATCCTTGTTCATAGTTCTTCCATTGGCAGGAGCTGACTTGCTGATTGTCCACTTGAGTTGCCTTTAAAATGCAGGCATGGTTAACCCAGGATTGGATTTCTTAGGAAGGTCCCCATGTCATTGTCTTGAAGTCCCTAAAAGAGAAGGGGTCAGAGTTTGCAGAATATTGTAGCTTTGTGTTTATACTAGACCTTTTATTTGAAAGTCATTTTGCTTTGAAATTTTCTCATATTTATATTCCTAGCTGATGGATTTTTTGCTTAGATGTAACTCACAAGGTAAACAGATGAAAAGGAAAATCAGTCACCAGCATGCCTTCATTTGGAAGGTTCAAATCAACTCCATGTTTAGAAAGTTCTGAGCAGATTGATGGTATTTTTTGTTGCTATAGTGTTATTTGTTCTTCAGATAGATAGCTATCTGATTCTGTCAAAGTGCAGGCATGACAGTGGTTTTAAAAGATGCAGGGATAGGTATAAAGTTGGCTTACAAATCAAGTCAGAGAAAAATGCCTAGATCATTGATAAATGCTTGTACTTATATCACCAGTAACAACATGAGTAGAATCCATGTTTGCAGTATTGGTCTTGACAAATAAAATGGTAAGAACTGACACTCAACATGAATGTCACCATTTGTAGATTATTTTCCTGTGTCCAGCTGGAGGACAGAGCAGAGTTTTTGAGACTAAGGGTGGAAAACCACCCTTAGCACCATAAACAACAGCTACAGTGTATTAATTACCTTTCTAGAGTTAGTGGTTTGCAAAAGAACAGATTTAATACAGGACAAATACAACTTACAACATTCACACACACAAGCCAAATGCAGGAAGAGTGCGGAACTCTATCCATGCACTGGAGACCTGCAAGATCCAATTGAGGGCTGGGAGCCCACGGCAATGTCCCGTGTACATTTGTGTCTGCACTAAAAGACTGAAGGATCCAGATAGATATGATTCTTGTAGCAGAAATGAGAACCAGAGCTCCCCAGAGCGAACAGCTGTCATCCTCGATGACAGCAAGGCCCCAGGGTCCTTCTGTGGTAAGAACAACAGAGTTCCCTTTGGGAGAACCAGCCGTAACAGAGCTTCTCCGGGCAAACAGCCCGCAACTATCTTCTGTTCCCGTTCTCCTTTATGTTGTGTCGGCAGCAATCCTTAGGTGGATCTTCTGTGCCCAGAACTGCACCAGCTCAGTCCAGCTGGGTGTTGGCAGCTCAAGTTGAGCATATCAGTCCACCTCATAAAGATTGGGACTGCTCCTGGACCCTGCTCTGGGGAGAAGCAGGTTTCTTCCCTATACCTTAGGCTCAGTGTGCATGGAGACCTTTGTATTCTGCTCCTCCTCAGGTGCAACGAGTACAGATGTGGGAACATGTGACGAGTGGAGAGCAGAGGTGAGATTCTGGTCACTGAGCCCCAAGAATGTGAGACAGGTGAGGGCTGAGGCATGAGAGGCAGTAAGCACTCTGCTCCAGGAGCTGGTAAGTTTCCAGAAGGCAGCCTTTCCTCCATGAGGAATCCAGCAGTTGAGCCAGAGAAGGCCCAGAAGGGCATGGGTTTCCACTCCTCTTCTTCTCCCTAGGAATAAGGCTGTGGAAAGCAGCCCTGCAACACCTCAAGGGTGATTCAAGGGTGTACTGGATCTGCATTTGTGCAGTTGAGAGAGGGATGGGTGGCCCAAGCAAATTCCCCTGTCCTCCAACCTTGAGTTTGTTTTGTGTTTTTTTGTGTGTTTAAGGTAGGTTCCCAAGGATATCCAGAGGGCAGGGCAGCTTCGATGCATGCTAGTTTCTTCCCTTCTACTACCCCTTTTCCCAGTTTACTGAACATATGTGAAAAACCAGTCATATTAATTTGCATGCTTAACTATTTACAAAAATTTAATCCTTCAAGAATGAGAATGTACTCTTATTGGATGCCGTGCACTACATGTTAGAATGCTGGTTTGGTGAGCATGTTACTTTACTACATGCCTGAAAAACAAACATCTGTGATGAGGTTAAGACACCTGAAGTTTTTGCTATCTTAAAGAGTTTTAGAAATTTGTTTTGGGCCATTTTAGACAGAAGGAAAGTGCTGCTCAGAGAGTACTTTCAGAGATACTGGATGCAGTGTCGTGAGTTCACTGGGATAAGTGTATACTTGATGGGTACTTTTGTAAGGGATAGCACTTTAAATGCGTACATTGCAATATGTTAAAAGAATCAGACATGTAAGCACATGTTTCTGTCTTGTGGAGGTTTGCCCATCATTCTGCACTGTTTCATGGTGATGGAGATAAGAAGTAGCAAATAATAACATTCTATGTTTGTGGAGGTATGGGTATACCTTAAACTGAGGATATTTCTCTTCTAATAAACATTGCTTCAAAATAATTACTGTAAGAAATTTGACTCTCATTTATTAGTCCCTAGATTCCTCCTTTTTTTTTTTTATAGCTAATACTACGAAAGTAAAGACATAGAGAACAAAACCCACCTAACCATCAGGAGCTGAATGTTATAGTAGGGACTGTTGTAACCTCCTCTAGCTCTCTTTCTTTAAAGATCACAGCTCTTCTCTGGCATGGTCAAGGTGTAAATTATTTGTTGTATCAAACATGGATCAATCAAATCTGCCATGTGTGTTGTCCATATATTACCAGCTTTTAAAGTAACACTCTGTACCCAAAGGGTTAGCAGCTGTTTTAGTTCTCTTTGCTGAGACTTGTTCCCTTTGCTGAGACAAACTGCCTCCAAGTTAAAGGAGGAAAGGTTTATTTAGATCACAGCTTGTAGATGTTTTAGTTTATGGTTGGCTGGCTCTAAGGCAGGGTGGCATGACAAAGGGGCTTTGCAGAAGAGAAAAAGTTCATGGGGGGCAGAAGGCAGTGAATTGCCAAAGTGATGAAGCAGCAGCCCTCTTTCTGTCCCTTATATTCCATCCAGGCAACCTGCCCTTAGGGCAGGTAGCACTCACACCCAAGGTGGGCCTTCCCATTGTCCACACCCAGAACTATGCCAGACCAATCAGTGGGCTAATTTGATAATCACATACCCTTGATCCCAGCATCACACACTTAATCCTAGCATCATATACCCTAGCTCTAGCCGCCTCTGAAAAATGCCACCTAAGAGCATATGAGGTTTTGGGGGACATCTAGACACAAGCCACAACACTAATCAAGTTCTTCATTAAACTTCTTGAGTTCAAAAGAGGTAGAGGGTCTGCTCATCTGGGGGTCTTAATCTGGAGCTGATTCTGATGGGTATTAGAAATTCTAGCCTTTCCAGGACTAAGTAGCACAGAGAGAGAGACACATTTTTAAGAACCTGTACGTTGAGCCATAGTTGATTTTACTTAAGATACTATAGTATTTTAGACTTCATTTTGCACTGTGCACTAGTTAATACTTACCTTTGTTATTGTCGTCCTTATCATTAGTGCACTCAGTAGTATACTCTGATTTGCAGCCTGCATGTGGTAGTACCTAAGCCATGAAATGACTGTCCCTTTTTTACTGTATGATAGTTTAAATAGACAAAACTCATGATAGGCTGATATTTTCATTACCAAAAAGGTATATAAGAAATTTTCCATTAAATCAAGTCTTTTATGTAGACCCATGAATGTGGTTGAAGATGCTTTTTTTTTTTTTTTTTTTTTTTTTTTTTTTTTTTTTTGGCAAGGGACTGCGCTTTGGTGAGGCATTGGCATGGAGCATTGGTGTGAGGATGTAGGGAAGAGCCATTCACAAAAATATATAGAATCCTTCAAAGAGACGCTGTTTGTAACTTGGTATGAAATAGAACTGGAACTTGTAATTTTTTCTTTTTCCTAACGTCTTAGAGCAGGAACACAACATAATAAAACTTTAAAGCACAGAATTAAAAAAAATCAGTTTAAATACAAACAGCAGTTGTTCTAGGAAAAGTTACCTGGAGTTCTTTTTGAAAAAACAGCCTGCCTTAATATAACTTTGCATTGGGTTTTATCTTTTATCTTTAGATGTGAATTGGTGACTTTGAACAGCCACGAATATTCAGAGTATGGCGAGGAAACATCAAGGGACAGAGATGATCCTGTGTTTTGGAGCATTAGTCACACCCAAGTCTGAGCTAGCTGAGGGCTCTCGTCAGGAGGCTGGGACTGGTGCCATCAGCCTTGGACCAGCCTGAAGAGGGGGGATCCCATGGACCTGTGACACTCTGGGTGCTGGGCTGCTTGGTAAGGAGACCGAAACCTCAGGGCAGCAGCTTCAGGATTATAAAGCTCTAAGGCAGATGGTCTTGTGATCATCAGCATATTGACCATTTCCATGGCAGCAGAACTTTTTTTTTTCTTTTTGGCTATGAAAAAAAATTTTTTTCTTTTGTTTTAGATTTGCTTCCTGGGAGGATTTTTGTGCCCCGCTTTATGTTTGGATTTTGATGTAGATTTCTCTGGAGGACCTGAGCTGCTAGCAGCTGTTTTCTGCAGCCATGAATGAGTTTGGTTCAAATTCTACCTGACCGTTTTGTTCCAGCACCCTTGGGCACTCAGAGCCAGCATCAGCAGGTGTGTGTTAGAAATGCAAAGGCCTGGCTCTTTCTCTAGACCCCCAGAGACAGAGCTTGCATTTAGGAAGATGGATGGTGTTTTGGCTCCACATGAAGGTTGGAGCAGCCCCACTCTGACTGACCTGGCTTCTCTGCTTGAAATTCTCAAGTCTTAATCTTTGTCTCCTGTATGGCTAGTGCAGTAATGTGGGGGCTAAGGAGGGTCTCATCTGAGGCAGAGATCTGCTGCACTGGCCTGCTCAATTAGCATCTTGGAGATGATAGGATTTTTTTTTTTTTTTTGTGGTGGTTTCTTATTTTAGTAAAAGCCCAACATGGATTTTATGTAGGGTGATTATAATAGCATCACTTTGTGCCTGGGTGCTACTCACTTGCAATCTAATGAGGTAGTTGCTGCAACTCCCACTTTTCTGTTGATGAATTTAAAGTATAGAGAGTTCTGGACTAATGTCTTGCTGTTCAGCAAGGATCCAGGGTGTTCAACTTTAGAATTCATGATCTTAACTACTATGTGTCCTCCATAGTTTATAGCTTGTGAAACAAGGATCAAGACCTAATTATGAATGTATGAGACCTTATTCTTTTGAGAGCCTGGATGTTCCTTTTAATTTGGATCGCTGGGAATCAAATAGGGGTAAATATTCTGAGTAGCTGTGCATCTTTCACTGGAGCTCCTGAAAGGGTGTTTTTCACAGCTGTGAATTCTTATGTACAGAATCTGTTTACCAAATATTATGTAAGTTTGGGGAAGATATTTGGGTTCTAGTTTAAAAAAAAGTATTTTTTACAGCCACAAAAGGGAAGGAGCCAGTGTTTGGAACAGAGCCTTGATGGTCCACCCGTGTGAATGAGATCACAGTATAGGCGGGACTTGCATGTTTGTTTGTACCAGGCTCATTTTAGAGGGTGAGTCCTGTGTGACTTAGTTTAGAGAAGCAAAAGGATGTTTGTGAGGGTCTCTTGTCTCCAGGGCAGCCCTCCAGCAGGGACCCAGGCAGAATAGAGAGTTCCTCATGGAGACCATTTAATTGTTTCACTCTTAGCTTCATGGGTCTAATACATCCGTGCACTCTAATCTCATGCCTGGTTAGATTAATTTGAAAGGAAAATTAGTGTGCTGAATATTTAATGCAGTATGAACCTGTATTCTTCACTTATACAGGAACTTTTTGTGTATTTAGTTTCTTAACCTGGTGAAGAGGCTTGGCACAACTTCATTCCCTTTTTTCCCAGCAAAACTTTGAGAATTGAGTAGAAACCTAGAATGAATTGGAAAAATGATTGAAGAAAGGACCATGTAGATATAGAGTGCTGTATTTACTTTATTTTCCTCTGGTAGATACACTTATTACCACCTCATTTCTGGAGGAACTGGGCCATTTCTATCGTGACGTGCCTGATTTTTGTTTTGATGTCTGACTACTTTGAGGGTAGACATCTCGAGGCCACTGGAGCACTTGAAGAGGCTTTGTCTCTAGGTTGAGCAAATTGCCTTTCCCTTTTACAGGAAATACTTATTGGAATATTGCTACAAAACAAAGACAACCTCCCCTTACATTTTAAAATGGTGACTAAACGCATTTGAGTCTAGATCTAGTTCATTCTTTAAGAGCCCAGGCTGTGGGTTATTTCTTTATTTGTTTTTTACTTTGGGTCATACAGCTAGCTTATTGATGCTTACATACACTGGCAAATTTATTAAGCCATATTCCTCAGTTTTGGGTGGTATTCTTACCATATTGTGACTCGGAGAGACATTTAGCTAAGCTGCTGTAGGATTGGGGTATTTCTGGTTTAGCGGATTCTAGTATATACAGTCCTCATGTATAAATTATACCCATGGTAATTTTTATTGGTGCAACTGTAGTTAACAGACCTTTGGAAGGCATATGATCTTAATACTTGAGCCATGGTTCCTGATGCTAAATAAGACTGTGAATCTTGGTTTTATAAAATTATCTACTCTGGGGTTATTAAAAGTACCCAAGAGGTATTTAAATGCTATTTACTGAACAGAGTTTATGTCCAATTCTTCAGAAACTTTTCTAGTACAGTGCTGGGGATCCTGTTGTGTTCTGGCTGTGTGTTATTTGGTTCTTTTTTCATCCAGTTTGGAAATTTCTTTAGAGTTTTCTTCTCAGTCTTGTCCTGAGTTCCCTTATTGTCTGAAGCTCTAAGAGGATGCTATTCTCCTCCACCCAGGCTCTCTCTGCTTTGAAGCCATTTCTCATCATGTGGGCCGGAGACTACAGGCCTGAGCATCTGCAGAAGTCATTCTCTGGATGCCAACATTTCCTTTCTTGCCATGTGTCTATTCACTTGAGTTTTATCTGTTGTGTTAGATAAACTGGCAAAGACTGCTTAATTTTTGTAGCACAATATTTTAGGAGAAAGTAGATTTTTAAATATTGAGAAATGACTGTATGAGTAATCATCTGATCTCCTTGGAGGTGGAAGTCTAAGGCTTGAGATGGATTTAAGGATAGCTGTGGGGATCCAGTCTAACTAGAGAACCTAATCACATAAGGTTGTGATGTCTTGGAAAGATTTAGTTTTGTGCTATGCTCACCATAGGTTTGTACATGGACTTCACAATGTACTGCCAGTCAGTGTTTCAATTTTGGGTCCATGAGTGGTGGTTCATAATGTATAAGACAGTAATAAACATCTTGTATGCTTTGGGGGTAGTCGTTCCTAACCTGTCTCCATGGGCCAGGTTGACATCTCCTCCAGAGACAGCAGGTTCTTTCCTGATGGTTTAAGTCTTTCCTGAGTACATTCTGTGCCCCCCCCACCCCCCCACCATCCCCAGTCTCACACTGTACCAGCACAGAGCTGGTTACCAGCCCGGCTTTGATGTTAGGAGCACATCGATACCTGACTGGGTATGGAGAGTTAGAGGTTGTGAGGATCTCTGTCCTAGCACTTGAAGCATTAAATTACTTTTTTAAAGAAGACATATACTTCAACATAAGTTGCATTTGGGATCTTGTTTCAGCACCTATAATTTTGTGTTTTGGCCATTTAGTACTAGAAAGAATGGAGCAAAGCCATTGAAAGAGAAATCAGAATGGACAGTTAAGTACCTCATCCTGTGCCATGATGCAAGCAAGATTAAATATTGTTTTCTGGCTTCTGTTGGCTCTTTGCCACCCCAGACATCCCGCAGGTGAAGCACACTACTTTTTATTTTTCTCTTAGTAAGAATTAATGCTGTGTTCTCATTTCCCTCTCAGCATGGCATTGTGCAGTTGAGTGTGGGTGAGAGTGGGCTGGTGCTTCCTGCGTATGCCTTGGCTGGTTGCTAGGTGACCCACAGAGACCTGCTGTCTAGCTCTGGCCACCCTCCTCCCACTTCCCCACATCTTGTCCTGAGCTGACAAATAACCCACACTCTTCAGGAAGAGGACAGCTACAAGGGAGGGAAGTGTTTGATTCAGACTCTCTCCTTCCACTTGGCTGTTTGAGCCATTATTCAGCCTAGGCAATTACAACGCAGGCTTTTGTGTATTGCACATCACTCCCTCCCACCAGAGGCTGTGTCCTGCTTTTAGAGGTTTGGAAATGTAACTTAACTCATCTTCAATTTAAAGTATATTATTAAACTTTAATGTTTAAATTGATGGAAGTATTTTACAACCTTCATTTGATTCTTCTCTCTCTCAATTGATCCCCCCAACACACAGATGAGGCATTTTAAGGGAAAGAGCTAGACACAACCCCTATTCCTGAAGATCGAAGTGAATTCTGAAAGCCCTTCATATAAGCAGTAAAATAATAAGGGAACCATTATTTTGGTTATGCTTGTAAGCATAGAGTGGGTATGACTCCTGAATGGAAAAAAATCAGCCCTGGGAGGGGAAAATGCATGCTAATGCAGGTCTGCTACTACTCATGAGAAATGGATAACATAAAGGAGGTGTAGATGTGAGTCAGCTCTCACCCTGTGCTCTCCTCCTCTCCCCATCTGGCTTTTCCATCTCTATGGGCAGAGGTGATTCTGCCACCTCGTTGTTTAATGCCTAGGGCTTTTGTCTGTTAGTGTATGTAACATCTTGTCTCCTTTCTGGTTCTGTCTTGACCACCAGCCTCTGAATTGTGGCTGGGATTGCTTTTCACTGACATTTGGGTTCCCAGATGCAGACATTAGGGGGTGTGGTGGGGAGGGCAGGACTGTGGGGACATAGCCTTATGACAATTGGCTGATTCACATGGAATGGTTCTTGTCCTTGGCTCTGGAGCCTCTTAACTCCTGAAGACTGGACCCTCTGATGTTCGGCGTGTTTCTGAGAGACCCCAAAGCCATCTGTGACACAACCCATGCCAGCCACTTTCACCACTTCATAATCACATCCATGCTTAGCAGATTAAACATTATTTGGTATGATTTAGTTTTTCATTGAAATGGGAGAGAGGTTTGTACCTGGGTGAGTTGAAGGTAGGTAGGTAGGTAGGTAGGTAGGCAGGTAGGAGCCTCAGCCCTGATGCTGAGCAGGCAATGAACCAGCCCAGAACCTTGTGGCAGAAAGCCACTTTAAAAAATATTTGTGCTTACAGATTCTGCAGGTCAAGAATTTATAGAGGGATATGGGGGTATGGTGTGTGTCTGTTCTGTAATGTCTGGGGCCACAGCTGGAAAGACAGGGATGATGTGGAAGCATCTTCATTCACTGCCTGCCACTTGGCCTGGGCCTGCTGTGTGGTTTCTCCTTGATACATGGACTGCCTTTTGCAGTGGCAACATCTGGATGATGCCTCTGGATGGTACTATTCTTGGCACCTCAGGGATCCAAGGGTGAATGTTCTGGCCAGTGAGAGAGATGCTAGCTGCCCTTCATGGTCCAGCCTCAGAAAGGGCCTGGGATCCCGTTTGTCAGCGTCATCCCAAGCTCACCATGAGCCCAGGGCAGGAAATATACTGTCAGAATTTACAGCTGTGTTTTAAAATGGTCCCATGAGTTGCTTTCCTCAGGTGTATTTTTACTCTCAAGATAAAAGGGTCCCAAGCCAAAGTTAGTTAGGTATCTAGTAGATTATATTTCTTGTTGGAATATTTAAAACTTTGTCTAGAACTTGGAAATGCCATAGAGGGAAGGCAGCTTGCTTTTCAAATTCTGTTGAAGTATTATCTAACAAGCCCCCTTGCAAGTTTTTCAAAATTAGAGAAACACTTTTATTTGAGTCATTTTTTTCTCTATTGAATAAAGGTCCAGATTTTGGGAAGCTACCTGTTAACTTGGATATTTCTGTCTGGTAGAAATACAAATAATTTCTATTTATAGAGAAAATAATTTCAAAGATTTCATGGCCCGTAGGACAGTAACATACCAATTGTGTTACCATTATTTTTGCAAATGCTTATTAATCCTCCAGTGTTCTTTGAATTAGATTTACCACCTTTTGGTTCCTTATTAATGTGGTGAACACATTATTTGGTGCATATTCATCCAATTTTTTTGCATAGGAATTGCATTTGGCTTTTTGAAAATTTTAGTTTAATAAGCAGAGAGCATATGAGTATTTGAGAACTGGCTTTTCCATTGTTGGGAAAAGTTAAAACTATTGTCAGGAATAATCCACACAGTTGGTACTGTACTTAATATGCACTTGTGTGTGGCTGGGTAATAGGATATTTATGAAATAAGTGATCTCCATTTAATTCAGAGATGGCGTGTATTTCACCTGTTTAATCAGTTCCAAATTATATTGAATAGTGACTGCCAAGCAGTCTTGGGTTCTGAAGAGATGAAAATAGATAGTCCTCAGCACATTGTGCAAGACTGTCCAACTCTCCACGAGGAATGTAATCATCTGTTTGGAGGTATGGTGTTACTGCTCCTTCTCTGGAGGAGAATCCTAGTCTCAGTTCACACACATGAAGCTGCTAGTGGAATATTGTATTGTGAAGGGTAGGAAACACTAAGGAGATGAAATTTTGCTTATATTCTGAGAGGGTTCCAAGGATTTTTCATTTCTTCCTGCCCAGGCAGTCATCATTCAGGGCATTCCTGCTCTGCTGGGGAGGAGGTGGCAGAGTGTAGAAAGTGGAAAGATCTCTACAGTATCAGAAAACTACAGATGACAGAGAGTCCCCCTCCCTGAATCTGGGAGATGTGCTGATTTCTGCAACATGAGGTTAAAACTACAAAGCAGAGGGAGGATGAAATTGTCACCTCTGCACGGAGGTGGGATACTCAAGGACACATTGGAGAAGGAAGTGACAGACAGTTGTTGCTCCTTCCACTAGCTGCCTAAGGAGAGAGCCTCCCCGCACATGCATAATTAGTGGCTTCCGTGTGCTGCTTGTAGGTTTTTGACGGTGTTTGGTCGCAGTGCAGGCTTGTCAGTTTCTTAGATTCATATAGTTCATTCAGGAAGTAGGATTTTTGGTTTAGATTGCAGTGGCCCCAAGACACATGTTAAAGTGGCTCAAGGGATTCTAGCAAATACTCACTTGCCTATGGAGAGCACCCATTTGTTCCAGAGTGGCAGTAAAAGAACACTTACTTAATTTGTTTTATGGCTTTACTACTTTTAGGAGAATGGTAATGCTTTTCTGTTGTTTATATTTACTAACTAAGCTGTGATACAGCCAGGCATTAGCAGGAGAACTTTTCAGTTAAAAAAAAAGTCCCTTTGCAACTCTTTAAAATAAGAGCAAAACAAATCTTGGTTTGTGGTGTATTAATTCTGCCTGGAATTGGTTAGAATCTCTTAGGAAGGTGAAAGGAAAACAACTGTTATTTCTATTCGCTGAATTGGACCAGTGTTAGAATAAGATGACAATCGTAGCAAAAAGTTTAATTTTTTTATAAATCTTGTAATAAAACATAATGGAATGGTAGAATTAGAGCATCCTTAAGGTCTGCATCTGTTGTTGGGAATTAATGGTCATGAAGCAGGATCTCATGGGGTCAGAGTCCCATTCCATCACTTAACAGGAGGGAGTGTAAGTCCTGTGTAAGATGAAGATGATATGGAAATTACATGAAATCACCTGTGAAATGGCGAGCCAGTTCTAGTTGTATAGTAAGTAGTCAGATCTTGAGTTGCTCCTACCCTATCACTTTCCTTGGTAAGTGCAGCAGTTGCCATTAAAGATCAGAAAGATTACTGTTACCAGCTTAAAAATATTTAAGGGCTGTAATGTTTTACTTTGTGAAAGCCAGAAATAAAAGTGCCAATGAAGAAAACTTTCTCAGTTCTTAAAATTCTACTTGAAATAGTCCTATACACTCTTATTTTCAACAGTACTAGAAAAACCCTCAAACCCTTCTTAAACTTTCTATTTTATCTTTCAGCCAAAAAATTATTTCATTGTATTTATTTTCTCCCTTATCAAAAGATGAAGATAAATGCTGAATCTAGCAAGTTGCCTTTTTTTTTTTTGGTAGGGTAAAAAGAAATGGCATACAGCTAAAATATAATTTTCTTTTTTTCTAAATAGTAGCTCACATGTGTTTTTAGCTCAGCGTGTAACTCATTAAAACAGGCAAATTCCTAAGCTGTTTAAGTTATTCAGAGAGCTGAAGGCTACAGTTTCTCTATTCCATGCAGGTGTCCAAAAGCTCCTTCTTTTGCTGAGTTTTTGAGCCTGTATAACCTAGGATCATGCTTGGGTGAAGAAAGTCTGTTGTTAGACGAGGATTTTGGAGTGTGAGTGTTAGGATTATGTAGTGCACTGTAAGGCACTTTGGTGTTGGTGGTTCCTTGGAGGTTGGTTCCCTGGAGGGTGGAAGTTTATACTGCTGGTGCAGGAGGTAGCCTGGATTCATTATTGGATTATATAGATCCACAGAAGAGAAGAGGAAAATTGGCACAGCTTGTCCCTGTGGTGGGGAGCTGGGAGGGAAGTGGGTACAAATGGCAGAATCCTGGATGATGTTAGTATTGTGGGTTAGTGGGGTTCAGAATGCATGCCCTGCCCCCTGCCCCCTGCCATGGTCTGTGCTTGATAGCTCTGTTGGCAGCCACTGAGACCAGGAGGGCTAGGAGGCAGCTTGGGTAGAAGTGAAGGATCGAAGAAGAGAAGTGGCTCTTTTACTTCTGCAGAGGAGTGGAGCCTGGCTGTGCTAGCCTTACATGCATAAATTGTGGCAGCTGAGACAGCTGCATCTAAGTACCATTTCTGGGGTGCTTAAGGCTTCTGTCTGCAGTAGTGTGTGTTTAGGCCGTGGACACAAATCTCAAGAAAAAACAGTTTAATATAGGTAGGAAAAACAGTTTAATAGAAGCAGACTTTGCTATTGTATTTCCAGGAAGGTCTTTTTTCTGGTGAAGCATGGTGCACTTGTGCATGATATGAATTTAAGAGATTGTATCTAATGATTTTTAGTTACCCAGAGTGAACATAACTCATGCATACTTACAGCAGGTCGATTTTTCAGTATGAAGTGTGCTAGTGTTAATGTGAATTTTTCCCCTATGTCTTGGAGCTGAATGAATAAAGTAAAGCTATAACTATGAGTTTAGGAACTCAGTTTGTGGAAGGCTCAGCTGCTGCAAGTCCATGGACCTGGTTTGTATTGAGTCTCTGGTTAGCCTCTGGTTAGGCTTTGTGTTTAGTGATTTCTTTTCCTGTGTATGCCTTCTAATGGAATTCTAAGATGGATTTGACCTCACATACTTTCTAGGGATGGAAAAGTATATCTGAAATTTATTATACATTGGAAAATGAAATTTGGGCAAAATATTTCTTTATAAACACCCTTATTGAAAAAAGGATTCCCCCACCCAAAAAAAGGAAAAATGATTCCCTGTCATCCCACCCTAAATAAAACACACTTATACAGTGATACTAAACTAAAAGGGTAGTTGATCATGACTAATATTTTTCAAATCTAGAAATAAATATAATAATGGAATATAAGCTATTGGACCACTTTGTAAAACCTGATTTGAGATATGAGTTTTTCTTGGAATGCTATAATAATTTTACTTTTGTATACGATTGGTACAAAACTAATGGAACAATTCTTTTCCGTGAACTTTTAGGAAATTTTAAAATGAAGAATAATCGTTACCATTTTGTTTTCAATCTACCACTTTTTGAAGTTCCTATCCATTTCTTTTTCTGAGGACTAATGTAACTGTTCCAGAATTAAAGAGAAAATCCTGACAAATATGCACGTCATCATTTTCTACCTCATTCTTAATCATCCAAAAAGAAAAATTCAGTATTTTTCTAATTAAAGTGTAACTGATAAAAGACGATTCTTTTATTCCATTGTGGTTTTCCTTTTTGAGCACTTACAGTAGTATATCCTAAATATTCTATGGTCAGCTTCTTGGTACAAAGCCCCAGCAGCCTAAATTCAAATGTGGTATTATTTTTCTGTATATTGGGCCTTGGAGAACAGCCACCAGGAAACGTCTAGCCAAAATCAGAGTGTTGTAAGTCCCAATTAAGATAGTCTCCAGAGACTCCTTTGTTTCTTCTTTATTCTAACAGAACTCTAGTTGTGCTAAGATGTGCATTCAGCTCATGGTTGAAGTTCATATCTGAGATTATTCTTTTTAAGTAAGCTTGTGGGATCAATGATAATTTAAGACAACTCTTCTTGCTGATACCTTTAAAAGAAGCTACTTTTTCATTTCTTCAAATTAGAACTTTGTGATGAATAGGCAGTTTTTGATTCATTTCAATGTAGACTTTATTTCCTAGTTCCATTTTTCATTAATCATTTCATAATTTAGAATTCTGAGATACTTGACATGGTCTTTCTAGTTTTCTTTATTCAGAGTGCAGGTAAGAAGTAAAGCCAAAGGACAGTATTTAAGAGGGTGGTTGGTGGTTGGATTTCAGTGTACTGCCAGTGACAGAACAAGAAAAAGAAAGTCACCTGTTTCATAGTAAGGATGTCATTGTGAGGTGAATGGAGTTCAAAGTTCATCCCCTGGCTTGGCAACCCCTGTTCCTGGGGACCTCCCTGAACCCTCTACAGGTCCTAGCTGTCTCAGCTATAAGAGATATGTTATTGATATGCATCTCACAGGGTTATAGTGAAAATCTAGTGACTGTGCTGTGACTATGTTAGCTTATTGTACTGTCCCTGTTGCAAGTGGCACCGACATGGGGGTGGTGGCCTAAAGATACACACTGCAGGGCACCAGTATCGAGGTAACTTAATTTTATTTGGAAAGTAAGATTTTCATGTTGGAGCCAGCTCTGTGGAATGTCTGGGGGTGAGCCTTGTCTAGGTAGATAGACCAGGCTCCCCTGTGAGGCTCAGTCACTGATTTCTACCCCCAGGTCCAGTACTAGAAGATTGTTGGTATTGTGTGTTCATGTGAGAAGAAAGATCAAGTTTGTCCTTTGTGTTCAAGACCTTTTACTCCCCTTACAATAGTTATGTGGCACTTTATGGGAGTAAGAGGAGAGTGTATCCCACCTACCCTGTGCCTCCTGTTTGTTTTTCTCCAGGGGACAGTATGTGAGTTTGTGACATAGCTGTATTGCTAGCCTGAGGGATGACAAGTCCAGAGAAATCATTTGTGGTCCCAGCCCACCTTACCATGAGGGACGAAATGGCTTGTAGGAGACAGGTGACGAGTACCAAGAGAAACCTGACTTGTGATCATAGCTCTGCTTAGAAGCCAAGGCTTCCCTTGGTGTTGGATATTACCATAGTGAACTCCTCTTCGCATTGATATAATATGTTGGGGAAACGAAAATGCAGAACTTGTGGTTAAGTCAATAGTTTCTGCAGTGGGGTGGTGTATTTGAAGATGTGCGAGTATACATATCTGTGGGCATACAAGTATGCTCTTTGTGCATGTGCTGTTTTTGGTGAGGTGTATGCGTGCACATGTGTATATCTGATGAACATACGGGCATTTATGAGCTTGTGCACACATGCATGCAGGCGTCCCCCTAACAGATTTGCTGAGATATTTAAGCCATCACACAGGAGTAGTGACTCTTCCTCTGATCACAGATCCACAGACCATGCAGGATCCCTGGGGTTAGGTTGACTGCTTTTCTGCACATGGTCCCTTATGCCTATTGCTTGCCATGGCCGTCCTCAGGCTGTGCTATCCTTGCTTCTTTGCAGTTTAGTGGATTTTTTTCAGTATTGGGGATTGAAGCCAAGACCTTCACACTGAGCTACATCCCCAGCCCTTTTTTAAATTTTGAGACAGGATCTCACTAATTTTCTGTGTTGCCTGAGCTGGTCTTGAACTTGTGATCCTTTTGCCTCAGCCTCCCAGAGTGCTACGACTATAGATGTGTGCCACAATACCTGACATTTTGATAGATTCTTGAGAAGAATCAGGACTCCAAAATCATGGTTGTAGACTTGCAGGCCTGGAGTCAGACTTGTCTGCTGCTTCCTTCAAAGACGAGAAAGATGCTGCCGTGTGGGAGAAAGCACCATGAATTACCCTTCCTGGGGGTGGTCCCTGTGATGGCCTCCACCTTTGTGACTCTTGGTGTCCAACAGCAGCACATGTCCGAGGATGACTGACTGACTCCACTCTGAGCTTAGTGTAGGTCCTGCTGCCGCCCTGTTTGCAGTCTTGCCTCCTTCTGGTTTCCTTGGATGGGGCCCTCAAGAATCACACAGGACACTCCAGCTCCCTCCTGGCTGCCACCTGACCTGGCAGGCTGTGTTGTCATTGGCTGGTTGGAGCTGTGGTGGGACTTCCCTATAGGAGAGCAAATTTGGAAAGTTTAGTAGTAGAGCATGAAAGCACAGAATAATGGTTCCTTCCTAGTTCTGTGATTTTTTTTTTCTTCCCCTAAAAGTTCTTTATATTCTGACCACCTCCTCCTCTTTTTTAAATCGGGATTAATCCAGGGGGCTCTGAACTACATCTTATCCCTTTTAAACAAAATTTGAGACAGAGGCCCTCGATGTTGCGTTTTCCTGCCTCACCTTCCTGAGTAGCAGGGATTATAGGCTTGTGCTGTTGTGCACTGCACCCAACTCTGCAAGGCCTGAGTGTATTCGAGGGACAGTCTTCCTCCTAAATGAATATAGTGGAGTTAAAGGCACAGAGTGAGCTTAAACTCCGCCTTCACCTAGCCAGCGACAGCATGTCATGCCAGCAAAGGGATGGTAGTAGGACACAGAGTGGCATGGAGTAGTAATCTTGGCTTTGTCAAGGCCAGTGGAATTTTCTAAACACATTCAGCATTCTTTGGGGTCATAAGATTAGGCACCGGTGAAATTTACAGTGGAGGCCAAATCTCCTTCTGGGTTTGGGGGTCCCTCTGCCTTTCCGTCTTCTTAAGGACAGACTCTGTGAGGGCCAGAGGTTAGCAGCTTTAATAAGATAATGAAGACAGCAGCAAGCCCAGCACCAGCACCCTGGTCTTCAACACCTCAGTTCTTTCACTTTCCTTGTTTTTGCTCAAAGCTGTTCTCCTCCCGTGTTTTGATAGGAAATGTCAGAAAGTGGCACTAGGTTCTTATCGAAAAAGTGAGTGACAGAGATTATCAGTGTGGGCCCTGAAGAGATGTCTGTGTCTGGTTTGTGACAGTACACTGCAGTTTTTCTAATTCTGTTGTTACACTTTTAATACACATTTCTACATCCAGTGTTTTTTGTAGTAGAAATTACCCCCTTATACAGAGAGCAGACTGTGAATCAGGCTAAGAAGCAATATACATACACTTAAGCTCAATCTTAAGAGCAGTCTACTAAAGTAATCCCCATTTTGCTTATATAAAAAGTAAGGCTTAGAGGGAAATCAATACATGTGTGTAAGACCCCCCAGCTGAGCAGTGGCAGTTCCTGATCCATGTCCCTGTTGGCTCCATAGCACATGCTTCAGCCTCTGATCTGTACTCCTCCTTAGCTCCTAAGAATTTGTATGAACCTACAAATCTGAATATTTGAAGTTCACTTGGGGAATATGCAGTTGAAAGGATATCACCCTAAACCTTTTGTAAAGTATCCTTATGTAGAGTAGTTAATTGCCTTTCATCTTTTATGTAGATGCTAAACAGGTTCTTTGGGATAATTCACTTTATATAAATCTTTTGTTAAGTCCCAAATAGAGTGTAAGTACCTTTGCCACACAGTGAAGCCTTCCTCATTCCTATGTACTTGCAGGGGCAGGCCACTGAAGTGACCATGCGTACTGACACTGTCGAAATCAAGTTGTATTACTTGTACCTAACTATTATGTATGTGATTAAATAGATCATTAATTAATGCGTGTGATTAGAGTCTTGGCACACAGATACAGTCTGAGTGAAGTTGCTTAACATGGGTTGAGAGTGATTGTCTTTGAGGTCAGGGAGGTAGCTTGGAAGAAGATGGTATTTGAAAGAGTACAGCCATAAAGAAATCTCTAATTCAGAGGAATGATTTGATCACTCATCATAAAAATAAATCATTCCTTTTATTTAATATAAATATTAGATCATTTCCCCTGAACTGACATCTTCCTCTGAAGTGAAAGAAAAGAAAGAAAGAAAAAAAGAAAGAAAGAAAGACAGACAGACAGACAGACAGACAGACTGCATTGTTCTTCCTCCAGAAGTCTCGGATGAGGTTTCCAGGCACATTCGGTCCCCAGTGTTACAGGTGCAGATATGAAACTGCTTCCTAGGGAGGCGGTGCCTGGGGCTGGTCCTGGGTTGTGTTCTGCAGGCTCCTCAGGAGTCACTGTTGCTGTGAGCACCTTTAGTGTGAAAGGCATCTAGTACCTGGATTTTTTTTGTTAGTGTATTTGCAATAGTTGAGTGTTCTTTTGAAGGAAATATGATGGTATACTGTTATGTCTTTGTGGGGAATAAAAGTGTTCCCTGAAATAGTATGGTAAATGTACAGGGTGTTCTGGTGGTGCTGTGTGTGAACACAGTACGGCAAAATTCTTTAATGTACATTATGTGTGTGTGCATGGGGGGAGGGTGCTAAGGATCGTACCCAGGGCTTCATACATGCCAGAAAAGTATTTGATCACTGAGTTATATACTGAGCCTTTAATTTAGGCTGTATAGTGGGTGGTTTTTTTTTGGTGTGACTGGGAATTTAACACAGTATCTTAGCAATAAATTACTTCCTCAGTCCTTTATTCATGGTTATTTATTTATTTATTTTATATGGACAGAATCTCATTAAGATTCTAAATTGCTCAGACTGGGCTCCAAGGTGGGCTCCTCCTGCCTCACCTTCTGAAATCTTTTGTTTATGATGAACTGCACTTTTCCAAAAAACAGTATTTGTGGTACCTCATAGAATTTCTTATTTGAAAGTGGTACCTTCTTTGCGTTGGTTTTGGGCTAAATCATGGGGCTTACATATACAATTAATTATTTCTTCTTAGTAACTAGAAATTCTAAGATTCTAAAGTTTTTTTTTTTTTTTCTTTCCTGGTTTCATTTTCCCAAAAACAAGAGGTCAAACATGTGGCTTCCCGCATGATTCCTGAATTGCTCAATTTGAGTATCTATTTTTCTTCCTGGTATTAATTATGATATTCTTTAGTCCCCTATGGTTTTTCCTTCACCACATCTAGTTTTTGTTCTCTTTTTTTAGTGACTGTACAGTAGGTTGTCACAAAGAGAATTTTTTGTATTCAATTGGATAGGATTGGGTTGTAAGGGAATCATTGGGGTCAGAGAAGTCCTCCTCAGATGTCTTCGATGCCAACTAGGGCGACAGTGCCTCTTTTGCTGGGTTGGTGATACAGGGTACCTTGTGGGGCATGTCTGGGTTAGAGGATGAGTCCTGGACTTTCTGTGACTGTTATGTTACTGCACGCACTTTGGTGGCCTGATGCATGCTGCAGTGTTATCAGGATTTTGGACTTGGGCTGCACTTGAGGCCACTATGCTGGAGAGGATTGAGTTGAAAAGGCAGTGGGACTGAGGGCTTCTGAAAGTCATATGTTTAACTCCACTGAAGAATTATGGAACCTGGGGATAAAATTACCCAGAATTTAATAACCCCTAGTGTGCTGCACATATTTTGTGTGACCTTGCTGTTTAGTCACTCACTCCTCTTGGTGCTTTATTTGAAGCTGTGAATGGAGTAATCAAGGAGTCCATTACTGAATGGATACGATTTTATTTAACCTTATCAAAAAGGCATTAAAGTCATTTCGTATAAATGTTCTAGATACTTGTTTTTCCCTAGAGGTTTCAAATTAATACAATTTAAAATCTTTAAAAAAAATCTGTACAGTACAGCTTTGATCAGCAGTATTAACAGTTTGTTGTCCTTAGGTAAATTTCTGTCATGTTTATGTTCCTAGAAACTGGTGTATATGTGTAAAAGACCTTGTGCCCTTTGTCTTTTCAATCATGGCCACTTTTTAGTGACCACTATATGGAAGGTATACTGTTGACATACAGCATTCTCCTTTGGAAGGTTGCTTTTTAACTTTTTAAACACAAACACATTGGCTAGTTCTTTTATTCCTACTTAAAAGAACAAAGAAAACAGCATACTTATTAGAAAGCTTGCATTTGGCAAGTGGCTGGGTGGTAGATACACATTTAATAGTGGAGAACTCTACTTAGCATTTGATTACATTACATTTGATGTAGTGACTGGAAAAGTTGACTGTGAAGGGCTAAAGTTGCTGTCGTCTTAGGACATTTGTCTGTTGACCAGAAAATTAAGAATAACCTGGCAGAAATGCTGTGATTCAAGAAATTCAGTCAGAACTTAGTAAGAGGCTTTGTCACAAATGCCAAGGAATGAGGACAAGTCCTTTTTCTGATTTCGTTATTGTTGATCAGTTCAATGCTGATCAGCCATGATATATGCTGTAGTAGGAAGCTACCTGACTATTACAGTCAGTCCAGGCCTCGAAGGAAAATGACTGTACTTTCTTCATTGTGTTTGTCACTAGTTGTATTCATTTTAAGAATATTTTTAAAAGCTCTTTCTGAGTTCTAGTTTCAAAGAGAAAGTCACTTATGTAGACATGAGGGCCCTTTTTGTAGGGTTGCAGGACTATGTTCATGGCTCTTTTAAGGCCATGTGTTTATCATTTGTGTATGAATTACATGTGAATATATACAGTACTGTACAGGTATGCACATATTTTCTTTGGGTATATGTGTGTACACTGTATATTTACATATGTATCTATACACATACACTGTATTTACACTCTGTGTACATGTACTATGTGACTGCAAATGTGTGTGCACTACCTGGTAACAGGAATAGGGCTCCAGTGGATCTGGTGATACCCCATCTGGTTGACATCTGAGAGTGTAGGGTAGAAAAAAGTTGGTCTTTGTTGTATAACTGGTGAAATTTGGCAAGTTGTGGTACTTCTGCAACAATGCAGAACCAATCATTGGTGCATGAGTGTGTTTGTGATCATTTAATCATAACAGATCTGTTAAGTGAGTTTTATCCCTGGATGAGTGAGAAAAGTTAATGGTGATGAAGGAATTTGTGTAAGGAAAGGTAACTAAAGTAATACTATCATATCAGTTACTTTGTTTTCCCTCTGTATTAATCTTTTTCCTGTCACTAGGACAAAATAACTGAGATCCACAATGTAAAGAATGAGAGGTTTATTTTGGCTCATGATTTTAGTGGGTTCAGTACATGGTTGGCTGAGTCTAGGGCAGAAATAGCATGGTAGAAGGGCTTGGTGAGGAAAGCTGCTCAAAGCATGGCAGTGAGAAACCAGGGACAAGAATTAAGCCTTTTAATTCACACCCGTAGTGACCCACTACCAAGCAAGCTCCACCTCCTAACAGTACATTCAGCTATGAACTCTTTGTGGTTTAATCCGCTGATGAGTATAGCATCTTCAGCATCCGGTCATTTTCTGATAGCCCCACCTCTGGATACATGAGCCATTATGTATCCATAATGGCTAAACCATAATGATCTAAACCATAATGTCCTTATTACAAGTTTTGTTACCACTTAGTAAGTTGAAGTTGCTATCCATCAGAAATACTATATGTGTTTATTTTCCTACTATTTCTCCATGAGGTAATGTGCTTTTGTCACTGTGGAAATATCACTGTAACATTGATAATACAGTTCAAGGTAAACACAGTATCACTTTCATGTTGAAATTGAAAATGGTGCATAAGTTCGTTTTCTGGTACTAATGGGAAGGATGAGAAAGACCACAGAACAAAGAAGACTAGAACACTTTTAACTAAACAAGAGAACTAAGAACCTTGTGTAAAACATTTCCAAATTTTGAATTTGGGACTAAGATACTTAAAATCCATGATTATTTGTCATAGTTTTGGATTCAGTTTTCTCTCTGTTTATCACTTTCGGTGGGTGATAGCTGGAATATTCTGGTCGATGTCAAAGGTAAATTTCAGGTTCTACCTTGAAGAAACAGAAGTTGATTGTAACTTGTTAAAAAGCATTTTTCCAGTTATTTCTTTTTCTTCTTCTTTTTTTTTTTTTATCCCTAGGTTTAGTCTCACCCAAGTTCAATCTCCTGCTTTTGCCATAAATTTCTCACAGGTGTTTAGACTTTTTATGTTGCCATTCAGGATTCTTTAATTTTTCATTTTCAAAAGACTGTCCTTAATTAGTTATATCTTTAACTACATTTCAGATAGAGGATTTTGGTTATTACTTTTTAAAAGCAACAAGATTGATGATAGAGCTGCAGATTCCTTCATGTGGTCATTTATCCCTTTGACAAACATTTAGACAAACACTTAAAGGGCTTACAGTGTGCTGAGCATGTTGTTATCTGCCTGGGGTACAAAAAAAATGTTCATTTTTCGGGAAACTTTTACACCCTCAGAGAGAGCACATGCTGAGAACTTGATGTGACAAAGTCTAAACCACATGTGTGCAAACTATAGTGGGCACGTAGGAAAGGATGTTGATTTGAGTGTGATTAGTTTTTCAGATTTACTTGTGTATTCATTTCAATGCTTTTACCCCCTTCATTTGAGAAAAGTATTACTAATCATTGGTGAAGTGTGATGATAAAACTATGTGTATTCTAAGTCTAGTAATTTATTTAATTGGAGGTAATTCTTCTTGTTGTATACCAATAATGTGATAAGAGGTGTTTCATTATCAGAGTATTATTAAATACTGCAGGATGCATCCTTACTGGAATTGGCTTATCTATGAAATTTTATTTTTGTTCTTGGGCATACTCAAAGTGCAAGAGTGATTAGTTCAAATTTAAATATTTTGAACAATGTTGGAAACATAAGAGCATAGTGAATTAAAAATATAAATTAAGTACCAGGTAATGAATTTTATATCTTGAGTAAACAGAATGTGGATGTCAGCTGGAAATTAGTCTGTGTTTGACATTGTATTCTAAAATTTGTTTGTTTAGTCTCACTAAAATGGAAGTGAACATTGATCCAGTTCCTAACTAGGTACCAAACATTGTAATGGGTAATTCTCTTAGAGTGCTATCAGATAGAAGTTGCTACTGAAGAAACTAGATGAGAAACTGGGACTCAGAAGTTCGATCTGTGGGCAGTTGTGGCTTTCTTAAGTCTGCTTGAGGCCTGTCTCCTTCATTCTTATGTTTTAGATCACTTTTCAATACCATCTTCTAACATATAAACAGTCGTCAAAAGTCAATTCTGATTAAAGACAGTACCTAAGTGTGATTTAATATGTGGTGAGTCAGCATTTATTTTACAACAGTATCATGGCTCATGATCATGATTGTAAAAAGCCACCTTCACTTTGTAGCCATGTGACAGTTCTAGAAAAGAACCCATTTCACGAGTAGCTAGTAAACATTCTGTTAGGTGCTTAACAAATCTGGACTGGAATCACATAGATGGGCTCTTGGTCACCAGACTTACATTGTAATGCTTAAATTTATGTTAGTTTTTTTCCTTTAGGCAAATGTGAATTCTGAAGCTGTCACATTTGATCACAGCAAGAGGAATTGGGTATGACCAGCTTCCAAAAATGGCATCTGAGTTAGAAGGGGACGTGATGAAAATGTAGAATTAGGAAAATGCTGGGGCTTGGCTATGAACACAATAAAGTAGAATGGGCAAAATGAGGTTGTATGTCTCATGTTTCCTAAAATGATCATATATTAAGTTCTCCACACACCTAGAATCCCCTGGCAGCCACACTTTGATTGCACTTTTTGCCAGAGGGCATGGAGCTCAATCTCCTGGAGAAGGCATTGCCTCAGCCTAGCCTCCTTACAGAGAGGTATTGATAAAGTGAACCTTTTTCTCAGGGAGTGCACACACAGTTGCTCTTTCCCCACCCCCACCCCACTGCTGTCATCTACATCATTCCTCTGGGGACAGTTTTGCTATTCAAGTTTAGAGTCTTCTCCCCTCTGCTCTCAGATTTTGAAGTGTGTGCTGTTGTCTAGACTTGAGTGATGCTGAACTGTATTATTGCAAGAATCACATGTACTGACAGGCAACTTGACTGCTTTAAAATATCATTTTAAAGACAACTGTTTAAATTGCCCCTGCACCGCTTTTGTAGAGGTTGACTTAGAATTCTAGGACAGTCGCCAACTCCAAGGTACTTTGTTACAACATTTGTATAGACCAGGACCTCAAGGTTGTGGTGTTTTATTGTTATTGTTGTTTTTTTTTTTTGAGGAGGGTCTCAATGTGTAGCCTAGACTAGCCTGAACTCAGGATTCTCCTTCACTAGCCTCCTGAGTGTTGAGATTACAGGTCTGTGCCACCACATGAAGTTTCCATTAGTGGCTTTACATGTCTAAAACATTGCATATTGAGAGATAATTGAGCATTGAGGCTGCTGCTTTTCATAAAACCTCTGGTATCAGAGCGAACGTAAGGTACCAGTGTGCTGGAGTATTTGAAAAACAGTTGTGTATATGACCACACTCTACAAGTTTTTTTTGAGATCCGGTATGAAAACCATCATTTGTGACAAGATTTGTGTATATTTATGGACAAGAACTTAAGGTTAATATCCAGGTAGAATTATTTTTTAAAAAATTAACAGATTGTGAAATGTGTGGGCTTCTCATCAAGAAGACAAAAGAAATGTTAACTGTCCTTTCCTGGATTGTGGCCTGTCAGGATGCCCTTCCATGGTGACTAATGCAATGTTTTTTTCCTGTTTCTCAGTAACAAGGTTGAGTTTGGGTCAGGATACTTCAGTTTGTCACATGTCATTTGAGGTCATCACCTGAGGAATTGTTTTTCTGTTTGTTATCATTGAAATATTTTCTAACTCATACTCCACTGAATTTTTAAAATTTGTATTCAAACAACAGAATAGCTATTTTTAAAATAAGTGACATGCAGTTCCTTGTTCTTAATTAGATGAGGAAAATAATAGAGTTTTAAAAAATTGTCCTAGGGATCATGCAGAATCTTTGTGTAAATTGGCTGTTAGCTTAAGTTATAGATGTTCGTATATAAATAAAATCTATGTCTTGTTGCTTGGAGGAGAATCTTTTTACTGTTGTGGGAAAAGGTTTAAATTTGGCATTCTAGTCAGTAAAATGAATTCTAATATGAGTCAGTAGTATAAGAAAAGTGTCAGTAATGTGGGGTGTGTTATCTGCTAAGCAATTTTCTGTTTCTGCTGTGAAATCTTCTGCAAGGTACTTGGAGTAGAAAACAGTAAAATGTGCCTTCTGAGGGAAATTGCTGTCAGGAGGGCCACTCACAATGACTTAAAAAATCCAAAGCATGGACAAGTTTTCTATAAGTAATACTGTTGCTTTTTGAGTCATTGTGGTAGTGTACTGTCCATGGCATTGCTTTTATAGGACTTTGGGAACATTGTTTCTGTGAATAAAATGCAGTGTTTTATTCTTAGCATTTCAGTTAAGTTTTGTGATGTGTGAAAACTTCAGGTTTTCTCTTGTAGAATCATTTAGCATAGTCCCTTCAAAATGAGTGCCTGTAAAACTCTGAAGCACTCAATTGTTTAAAAAAGTGGGGAAGGGGGAGATGGATGAACTGCCCAGCTGCACTGTCTTTCTAGAGTAGTGAAATTGAATTGTATTTTAGTCTTTAACAGTATTGAAAATTTTCTCATTATTCAACCTCATTCTTTTAGTATGTTGTTGCTTAAAGGCTGGAGCAGATAGATTTCTTGAGGAAGATTGTTATGTGATTGCTAAAAGTTGGGTTGATTTTCCTGTTTTACTTGGATGTAAGTTATAAAACTTTGACTTTTGTGATGCTGTGCTACATTGAAGAGTAAACAATACAACCTGAAGAGTTCACTTATGTTATTACAGCCTTGTAGATTGAAAAGGATTCTGTTTCATTTATGGGATGATTGTATTATTCACCAGCGTTTTTATCATAGTATTTTTATTTAGCAGTTCGGTTCTTTGTTATTTCTAAAAAAAAATTCAAAGACATGGGACATCTTGATTCTTTACACGATTTCTGTACTCTGAGAGATCTCAATCTTTTAGCTATTTACTTCTTCAGTTGCGTACTGGAGAAGCAGGTTTATGGCTACCCTGGTGTTTGAGGGAGAGTGACTTCTAGGTTTATAGGCTTTCTGTATTATTTCAAAGGAAAAAGTGTATCTATGACAATCAGATGTGTAGAGGTCATACTAAAGTGTTTTCACTTGTTTTTTTCCTGTGGGAATTACTGGAAGATTTTTCTCCTATTTGGGCAATCTGTAAACCTATTTCATTGTAAACCTTGGCCAGCAAGGCATTCACAGTTTGAGTATATATACTATATCCATTTAAACTCATGTACTTCACAAATAAATGACTTTAAAAAATGGCAAATAGTGGAAAAGTTATTTTTCTGTCTTTAATATGTAAGAAAGAAACTGGCAGCTTTCTTGTTTGGAAAGGTAAGGTGTAGAGGAAATACTGAGATGATGTTGTAAGTATTAGACTTGTCCATTCTTTGCAAAATGCTGTGCTAGCTGGAATGGGAACCCAAGGGTGAAGAGATGCAGCTTCTCGCCTTGAAGGAGCCCATGAGTTGTTTTTTTTCTGGAAGATCAGGTGTGTAGATAACTACAGTGTAAACACAAATGAAGTTGAGACCAAGAGAAATGGTTGATAAACATAAAAAAGTTTTTGCTCACATTAACTAAACTTGATATGTGTAGACCAGATAGCATCTTAGTTCCTTGTAACTCTTGAAACACTAGTGTATAGGATTGAGAGGTCATTAAGGGTGCGAGCTCCCTGTATTCTGATAAGTGTCCACTATTGTCACTAGGTTAACCGTCATTGAAGACTGGTACTCACATGTGCATCTTGGAAAGTCTCCTTTCAGAGAGTAAAATTCTCGGAGACTCAATGTTGATTTCAATGGTTTTTTTCTTATAATGTTGTTTAAATTTGGAACTTTAAAACCAGAGTATATTTTAGAATGCTTATTCTTTAACTGTAGATACAAAGCAGCTCACAAGAACAAAACTATATGGTTCATGCGTGGTGGCTTGTGCCTGTAATCCCAGCACTCTAGGACTCTGAGGTAGGAGGATGGCAAGTTCAGGCCCAGCCCGGGCAATTTGGTGAGGTTCTATCTCGGAATAAAAAGGGGGTGGGGATGTAGCTCAGGGAAAAGACCCTGGGTTAAATCCCCAGTACCCCTTCCAAATACACACAATTCAAATTTATATTAAACAATATTTTGCTAAAACTAAACAGCTGCTTGCACCATCAGTATGGTGCTGTCTTCTGTGACTACAGTCCTTGTGAAGGTTTGTTTCTCAGGTCAGTCACTCTTAGGGTCAGAAATCAAGTGAAGTCTTTGTTGACTGGGACATTGCTGGCCTTCACTGTTCTAGACTACATCCCCATATATTCCTTTGTCTCCCTCATCACTGCTTTGATCATGGCCGTCGCTGTGACTCTAGTGCAGCAGTCACCCCAGGACATGGAGCTTGTAGGGCAGTAGTTGGTCACAAGATGGTCAACCAGATGCCCAAAGCATGTTTTGCTATTACTTTTTAAAGAGAAAGCACAATAAAAACACAAAATGAAAAAATTTCTTTAGGACATAAAGTAATCTAATCAGCTGGCACAGTGGAGCTCTAATGAGGAGGGAAAGTAAGGAACAAAAAGATGACAATGGGAAAGTAAAGCAAAAAGAGAAGAGGCTAGGAATGGGAAGGGGAAGAGAGTGAGAGGATACTTACACTGGTAAATAATTGCCTTTTTTTCTTTCATGAATCTTCATTTTTTTAAATTTAATTTTATTTGCCAAGAATGTGTATTGGTACATTGTATACATAATGATCACATTCATCATAGTTAATTCATACCTGTATATATGATATATCTTGGTCCCCCCCTTCTGCACCCCCTCCCTTCCAGTCTCCCTCTACTCTTTATTTACAACAGATTTATTTACATTTTTCCATTTTCCCCCTATTTCCTTTCTTTTTCCCTTCCTTCTTTCCCCTCTCCTCCCTTTCTAACTCTCCTTCTTCTTGAATATTATCTTTCTTTTATATACTACCTATTATACCTTTTTGTCCTTATTTACTGTTATGGTTTCTCATAAGAAACAATTCAATATGTACTCATGTGTGTCTGATTTATTTCACTTAAGAGTATGTTCTCAAGGTGCATCCATTTATCTGTAAATATCTCAAGTTAATTTATGGCAGAGTAGTACTCCATTGTATAGAAAAACTACATCTTCTTTAGCCATTCGTTGCTCATTTCAGATGCCCATTTTTGGATTGGGTCTTTAAATTCGGGGGAGGGTCTGATTTTTTTTTTTTTTTGAGTTCTTTATATGTTCTAGATGTTAGACCTTTATCTGAGAAACAGCTGGTAAAAATCTTTTCCCACTCTGTGGGTTTTCGCCCCACTCTCTTGGTGATTTCTTTTACTGTGCAAAAGCTTTTTAGTATGATATGATCCTAAGCACTGATCCTTTGTGTTATTTCCTGTGCAGTCTGAGTTTTGTTCATAAATTTTTTTCTTACCCCTGTGTCGTCAAGAGTTCTTCCTATTCTGTCTTCCAGGAGATTTAGTGTTTCTGTTTTAACATTTAGATCTCTGATCCACTTTGATTTTAGTTTAGTATGTGGTGAGAGAGATGTATCTAGTTTTAGTTTTTGGCATGTGGCAAGGCAGTTTTTCCAGCACCATTTACTAAAGAGGCTGTTTTTCTTGCAGTGAGGGTGTTTGGGTCCTTTGTCAAAGAGGAGGTATTTGAGTGTGTTTGGAGTTGTTTCTGTATCTTCTAACCTGTTCTATTGGTCCTCGGGTCTGTCTTTTTGCCAGTAGCATTCTGTTTTTAATCACTGTAGCTTTATAGTATAATTTCAAGTCAGGGATTGTGATGCCCCCCGCCTTGCCCCTGTTGCCCAGAGTTGTTTTTGCTATTCTTGGTCTCTTCTGGTTCCAGATAAATTTTATGATTGCTCTCTCTAATTGTGTAAAGTGTGCTATTGGTGTTTTTGTTGGGATTGCATTAAATCTGTATAGTAATTTAGGAAGTATAGTTATTTTCACTATGTTCTTCCTACCCAGGAACATGGGATATCTTTCCATTTTCTGACATCCCTTTCAATTTCCTTTTTTAGACTACTGTAGTTTTCAATGTAAAGATCTTTTTTTTGCTTTGTTAGATTGATTCTTAAATATTTCTTTTTTTTTCATGTGATTGTGAAATGTGTATTTTCCCTAATTTCTTTCTCAGTGAGTTTGTTATTTGTATATAGAATTGCATTGATTTTTGGGTGCTGATTTTGTATCCAACTACCCAACTGAATTTGGTTATTAAATCTTTTTCGGTGGAGTTTACAGGGTCTTCTGTGTAGAGTATCATGTCATCCACAAATAATGATAGTTTTAATAACTTCTTTCTTATATTTATTCCTTTTATTTCTTTCTCTTGCCTAATTGCTCTGGCTAATGTTTCCAGAACTATATTGAGTAAGAGTGTTGATAGTGGAGAGCCTTGTCTTGTTCCAGATTTCAGCATGAAAGCTTTCAGTTTTTGACCATTTAGTATGATACTGGCCATTAGATTGTCATAGGTGGCTTTTATCAGATTGAGATATAGATAGTCTGTTCCTAATTTCTGTGGGTTTTTTTTTTAATCATGAATGATTGTTGGATCTTGTCAAATGCTTTTTCTGCATCTTTTGAGATGATCATGTGATTTTTGTCTTTGACTCTGTTGATATGGTGTATTACATTTGTTGATTTGTGTATGTCGAACTATCCCTGCATCCCTGGGATGAATCCCACTTGGTTGTATTGTATAACCTTCTTGTCGTTGTATTCTGTTTGCCAGTATCTTATTGAGAATTTTTGCATCTATGTTCATTAGGAAAATTGGGCTGTAGTTCTGTTTTTTGGTTGGATCCTTTTCTGGTTTTGGTATCAGGGTAATGCTTGCTTCCAGGAATGATTTTGGGAGTACTGCTTCCCTTTCAATTTCATTAAAGAGTTTGAGGAGTAGTGGTATTAGGTCATCTCTGAATTTCTTGTAGAATTCACCTGTGAATCTGTAAGGACCTGTAGGTTTTTAATTACCTCTTCATTTTCAGTGGCTGATATTGGGTTATTTGGTGTTTTTATTTCTTCTTGATTCAGCTTTGGTAATTCATATGTATCTAAGAATCTGTTTCTTCAGTGTTTTATATTTTGTTTGAGTATAGGTTCTTGAAGTAGGTACCTATGATCCTTTGTTTTCTGTAGGGTCAGTTGCGACTTGACCCTTTTCATTATTTTATTGCATAGATTTGAGTCTTTTCTTACCTTTTTTGGATGAGATTGGCTAGTGGTTCGTCAATTTTATTTAACCTTTCAAAGAACCCACTCTTCGATTCATTGATTCTTTGTATTGTTTTCTTAGTCTCAATTGCATTTATTTCAGCTGTGATCATTATCATTTCTTCTCTTATATGAGCTTTGGGAGCAGACCACAGAAAATTTAGATATTATCCACTTGGATGAAAAAAGAAAGAAAAGAAAATCAGAAGAGGCAGTTGAAGAAGGGGAGAGAAAAATGAAAAAAGAGAGATAAGGACAACACAGAAGACAGTAAAAACCTAAACAACAACCAAAAAGAACAGAATAAGGGAAACAAAACACACAGGTACCCAAGTGAAAAATGAAAATTAAAAAAAAAATTAGTATAGTGAGGTTCTTCTGATGTCCACAGTCCTGTGGTAGTATACAAGCCAGAGCCCAGATCTGTGCTGGGTAGCCCCACTGAGACTGCAGTAGTTAGTGCTGGGTACTGTGTTGATCTTAGACTCAGGGTTTCGAGTCTAGGACAAAGTTTTCAGCCAGCATGTCTCTGGGAGTCCCTTGGCAGGCTGCCCATGTCTCCTTACCCTTTCTGTCTCTGCAACTTTTCCTCAGTTGCACGGTTATGGTTGGCACTTCTGTGTTTGCACAGTCTGCCTCTGTTCCACGCCTCTGGGACTCCTCTCTACTCTCTCCCGGCCGCTAGAAGCCGGGCTGGGCTTGTGCTGTGTGATGTGTTCGTGGATATCAGGCAGAGGTGCTGCAGGTTGCTGTGGCAGACATAAGGCTGAGCTGCTGCAAGAGGGGCACAGTCGAGGAAAGTTTGCCACTGGCGAATTGCAATTTTGTTCCCTTCTCTTTTTTTCCCAGTTGGCTGTTGAAAGCAGGGCAGGATAGGGTGATGTTCTCTTTCAGCAATGCCCGCTGACGTTGCAGATCATCACTTTGGCATCTCTAGGGACTCCAGTTAGTGGCTATGGCTTGGAAAAAAGAAAAAATCCTGGTGCCTTCTTGGGGGAGGGCACAGCTTCCTGGTCTTCTGTGCTGCTGTAATTGCCAGGCTGCAGTGTCCTTTATTTGGGACGAGGCAAAAGTCTCCCGGTCTTCTGTCTCCAATTTTTTCTGCATGGCCTGGTGGTGCGGGTGGTGATCTCGCCCTGGGCCAATGGCGTTGGTGCTTGGCCTGGGGCTGGCGGCTTAAGCACAGACGCTTGGGCCGTCGTGTCCCCCTCTCCCGCCCCGAGTCGGGTGGGGAGTGGGCATGGGCGCTCACACTCAGACCCTTCCTCCAGGCCACCTGTGGGGAGGGTGCAGGAGTGGTTGCGATTCCTGCGGGTAGCACTGTGGAGTCCCACTTCTGTATTTCGCTTTATCTGTAGGCCTCTTATCCCATGTTGATCTTGGAATAAGGGTATATGTCCCTCAGGGACTTTTTGTTACCTGGATTTTAATGAATTTTCACGGAGCAACTCCAATGTAGCTCCGCCTCTCTTCAGCCATATTGGATTCCCCCATAATTGCCTATTAATTCAGTGCTGTTGACAGATGTAGTGGGTGGATTGAGTCCACCCTTCTGGAGAGGCCAGTTTGAAATGATAAAACTTTACAAGAGGCAAAGGAGGACGATACTGATTGTAATTTCTCATGCATCAGTGGGTGACTGGCATACACACTCAAGTTGTATAAATCTGTTACACTGAAGATATTGTTGTCACAGTTGTCATTTATGTCAGATTTTAAAGAAAAGCACTCCTCCCTGCAGATTTATGATATTTATCTTCATTTAGTTGAAGGGTGTCTCTGGAAATGTTAGGGATTTATAACATCTTATTACACTGTAGAATGATTGGCCAGTTTCAGTTTCTTTAGCTGGTGGAAAAATCCTTGTATATATGTATGTATGTATGTGTGTATGTATTTAATGCTGATATTGGTCCAGTAGGCAAAGCTGCAGCCTCGTGGAGAAATGTAGATGTGTTATGCTTTTGTTGTACAGAAAATTTCATTCTGAAAAAACAATAATCTTTTATCAAGTAAAGCTAATTGAGGAGGAATGTGTTTTGTTAGGATGCAGTAAGCATAGTTTTAAGTAACTAAGGAAACTTTTTACTAGAACACTTTTGGTCTGTTTTTCTTTGAATAGAAATATTTTGCTGATATGAATTCAACAGCGGACTGCTTAGTACACCACGTTCTGGTGCTGGGTAGATGTGGATTTATATGGACAGGTCCCTACTTGTAGCTGGTGTCTCTGATCAGTTGGATGATGTCTTGTGTAGTGAAGGCAGTGAGGGGGGAGGGGGAGGTATTGCTGTCAGGTGTGTTGGAGAGGTTTCTGCATGAAGTGGGTTTGATCTGGGCATTGCAAGGTGACGTATAGATAGGTTGAAGAGGGCACTCTCAGGCTGTGGGAAACAGATAAAGGAGGAAGTAGGAAAATGTAAGTTGAGTTGTGGGAATGGTCGCAATTCAGGGTGACCTGAGCTCAGGCTCACATTGGAGTGAATGGATTATTAGGACTTGGGGGCATGTAGGGCCATGGTTACTGTTGAGGCCTTGGAGTGTGAGTGGCTTTTGCAGGGCTTCTAATTTGTTGCCTGCAGGGGAAGGGGGCAGCCCACTTGACCTCTTAAAAACTGTTTCCTTATCTATAAACCGAACATGATTAAAATACTTTATGAAGAGTAAATGAGATGATATATGTATGCAAAGTGCCCTTTTGATGTCTCTTCCTGGCACCTTATAATCTTAGTAAACAACAGGAGATATTGGTAGCAGCAGTAGATGGATCTGAACATTTGAGCCCTGTAGAGCCAGATGTAGCAGTGTTGATTCATTTTGTCCTGTAGCAGCCACTGGAAATCTTCAGTTGTAGTCAAAACAGCTGGAAAGAGTTCTTAGTACAGCTTAGCCTGTGGTGTGCAAGGTCAGTTGTGGCCAAGAGGCTATTGAAATAATTCAAGTATAAGCTACTCAGTCACTGAAAGTTAAGGAAAAGGGAGAAGAAGTACAAGAAAGATCTGGATGCCAGAAAAATTGTGGATTTCTGGTTGCCAAAACTTTCGATTTACGAATATAGGAGAATAAGCAGAAAGGTCACATTGCACCAAACTTTTACATTTGAAGAATGCAGCTAGAGTATAAAATTGTGAAATAGGTCAAAGCATGTGTTTCTAGCTACTCTTCTCCTCCCAAGTCTTGTGTTCGAGGGAAGGGCCTCTGCTTCATCTTCAGTCACAAACTTCCTGACTGGCTCCGGGGAAATAGGCCTTGAGTGTAGACACTGTGGATAACAGACGATTGATTTCACAGTGACGGTAGCCTCATCTCTTACAGTTATTAATAAGAAGTTTTGCCTTATATTGCAGAAATAGCCAGAATAAATTTGAGGTGATTACATACAGGTTTTCAGGTTTGCTTTTATTTTTTTCTTAACCAAGAACATGTATTGGTACAGTGTACATATAATGGTCACATTCATCACATTTATTTTGTACCTGTACATGATGTATCTTGGTTCTCCACCCCTTCCCTGCCCCTCCCCTCTATTCCCTTCATCCCCATTTACAGCACATTCATTCACATTTCTCCATGAATTCCCTTTCCTTTTTCTATCCATTTTTTCCCTTCCCGCTTCTCCCCCCCTCCCTCCAATGCTCCTCTCCTTTGAATATTATCTTCCTTTTATATTGTATCTATTACACCTCTTCATCCTTTTTTACAGCCATGGTTTCTCATATCAGAGAAACAATTCGATGTGTACTAATAAGTGTCTGATTTATTTCACTTAATAGTATGTTCTCAAGGAACATCCATTTACATACAGATGACTCAAGTTTATCCTTTTTTATGGCGGTGTAGTACTCTATTGTGTAGAAACACCACATTTTTTTAGCCTTTCATTGGTTGTTGGGCATTTAGGCTGTTTCCAAGACTTAGCTATTACAAATTGTGTTGCTATAAATATGGTTGTGCATACGTCCCTATGGTATGACGATTCCAGTTCCTCTGGGAAGATCCCCAGTAGGGGTATAGCTGGATCAAATGGAACCTCTAGTTCTAGTTTTTTGAGGAATCTCCATATTGATTTCCATAGTGACTGGACCAGTCTACATTCCCACCAACAATGGAGGAGGGTTCCTTTTTCCCCACAGCCCTGCCAGCATTTGTTACTGGTTGATTTTTTTCATAAACGCAGTTCTTTCTGGAGTGAGATGGAATCTTAATGTTTTGATTTGCATCTCTCGAATGACTAGTGATGTTGAACACTTTTTCATATATTTATTTGCCTTTTTAATTTCTTCA
Organism: Hystrix cristata; assembly: GCA_004026905.1. Classification (NCBI taxonomy): domain Eukaryota; kingdom Metazoa; phylum Chordata; class Mammalia; order Rodentia; family Hystricidae; genus Hystrix; species Hystrix cristata. Next base: position 2,418 of record PVJO010005707.1, on the reverse strand, counting down.
TCTGAGAAATGTTTATTCATTTCAGATCCCCATTTTTGGATTGGGTCTTTGAATTTGGGAGGTTTAATTTTGAGTTCTTTGTATATTCTAGAGGTTAGACCTTTGTCTGATGGATAGCTGGTAAAAATTTTTTCCCAGTTTGTGGGTTTTTGCTCTGCTCTACTGGTGATTTCTTTTGCTGTGCAAAAGCTTTTTAATAGCATGTGGTCCCAAGCACTGATTCTTCATGTCGTTTCCTGTGCAGTTTGGGTTATATTCATAAATTTTTTCCCTACCCCTATGTCTTTGAGGGTTCTTCCTATTCTATTCTCCAGTAGATTTAGTGTTTCTGTTTTAGTGTTTAGATCTTTGACCCACTTTGATTTTAGTTTAGTACATGGTGAGAGACACATATCTAGTTTTAGTTCTCGGCATGTGTCCAGCCAATTTTTCCAGCACCATTTGTTAAAGAGGCCATCTTTCTTCCAGTGAGGGTGTTTGGCTCCTTTGTCGAAGATGAGGTATTTGAGTGTGTTTGGAGTTGTTTCTGTATCCTCCAATCTATTCCATTAATCCTCTGGTCTGTCTTTTTGCCAGTACCATGCTGTTTTTATCACTGTAGCTTTGTAGTATAGTTTTAGGTCGGGAACTGTGATGCCCCCTGCCTTTCCCCTATTGCTTAGGATTGTTTTTGCTATTTTTGGTCTCTTCTGGTTCCAGATGAAATTCATGATTGTTCTTTCTAATTCTTTGAAGTATGTTGGTGGTATTTTAATTGGAATTGCATTAAATCTATATAGTAATTTAGGAAGTATAGCCATTTTTACTATGTTGGTTCTTCCTACCCAGGAACCTGGGATATCTTTGCATTTTCTTATATCCCTTTCTATTTCCTTTTTTAGAGTGCTGTAGTTTTTGATGTAAAGGTCTTTTACTTCCTTTGTTAGGTAGATTCCTAAATATTTTTTTGTGTGTGTGTGCAATTGTGAAAGGTATATCATCTGTTATTTCTTTTTCAGCGGGTTTATTGTTTGTATATAGGAATGCTATTGACTTTTGAGTGTTGACTCTATCCAGCAACGCAACTGAATTTAGTTATTAAATCTAGAAGTTTTTTGGTGGAGTTTTTTAGGTCTTCTGTGTAGAGTATCATGTCATCTGCAAATAACTATAGTTTCACTTCTTCCTTCCCTATCTTTATTCCTTTTATTTCTTTCTCTTTTCTAATGCTCTGGCTAATGTTTCCAGAACTATGTTGAATAATAGTGGTGATAGTGGGCAACCATCCAGATTTTAGTGTGAAAGCTTCCAGTTTCTGGCCATTTAGTGTGATGTTGGCCGTTGGTTTGTCATATATGGCTTTTATCAGATTTATATATACACCCTCTATTCCTAATTTCTGTAGGGTTTTTATCATAAATGGGTGTTGGATTTTGTTGAATGCTTTTTTCTGCATCTATTGAGATGATCATGTGATTTTTGTTTTTGACTTTGTTGATATGGTGTGTTACATATATTGATTTATGTATGTTGAACCATCCTTGCATCCCTGGGATGAATCGTACTTGGTCAACGTGTACAATCTTCTTGATAATTCATTGTATTCTGTCGGCCAGTATCCTGTTGAGAAGTTTTGCATCTGTGTTCATTAGGGAAATTGGCTTGTAGCTCTCTTTTTCAGTTGAATCCTTTTCTGGTTTTAGTATCAGGGTGATGCTTGCTTCCAGAAATGATTTTGGAAGTACTGCTTCCTTTTTAATTTCATTGAAGAGTTTGAGGAATAGTGGTATTAGATCATCTTTGAATTTCTTGTAAAATTTGGCTGTGAAGCTGTCAGGACCTGGGCTTTTCTTTGTTGGTAATTTTTTAATTACCTCTTCAATTTCGATGGCTGATATTGGTTTATTAAGTGTTTTTTCTCTTCTTGGTTTAGTTTGGTAATTCATATGTTTCTAAGAATCTGTCCGTTTCACCCGTGTTTTCCATCTTGTTTGAGTATAGGTTCTTGAAGTAGGTGTTGATGATCTTTTGGATTTCTGTAGGGTCAGTTGTGACTTCACCCTTTTCATTTTTTATTGCATGAATTTGGGTCTTTTCTTTCCTTTTTTTGATCAGGTTGGCTAAGGGTTTGTCTATTTTGTTTAGTCTTTCAGAGAAGCAACTCTTTGATTCATTGATTCTTCGTATTTTCTTAGTCTCAATTGCATTGATTTCAGCTCTGATTTGAATAATTTCCTCTCATGGAGTACTACACCGCCATAAAAAAGGATAAACTAGAGTCATTTGTATGTAAATGGATGTTCCTTGAGAACATACTATTAAGTGAAATAAATCAGACACTTATTAGTACACATCGAATTGTTTCTCTGATATGAGAAACCATAAGTGTAAATAAGGACAAAGGGGTAGAATAGATATTATGTTTAAAAAAAAAGAGAG